>RJWJ010004086.1:0-79431 GCA_004363605.1 Indri indri | reverse complement strand
AAAAAAAAAAAAAAAAAAAAAAAAAAAAAAGGACAAAACACTGCAAGGCCACAGGGCATAAATCTGAGCATGAGAGAGACCCGGGGTCAGAGGCCCTGACTGCCTGGGCCCACAGGGATGCCCAGCTCACCAGCAGGGCTGCGCGGTTGTAGACGTGCTCGAAGTCTGGGTGCAGTGGGATCTCCTCGATGCGGAAGGTGACACCAGAGAAGCTGAGCTGGCGCGCGATGTACATGCCGCTGACTTTCATGTCCATGGCCACAATTTCCATGGCACCCACACCCCTGCGGATGGACACAGGCTGCCTGAGCACCCACCAGGTCCCACCAGGCACTGGGTCCCACTGACAGATGGAGTGACTCCAGGGAGGGGCTGACACTGGAGGGTGAGGAGGAGCCAGGTGCAGAGAAGGCATGTGCAAAGGCCCTGTGGCCACAGATCCCAGCCAGGCCTGGCAGGGCAGGAAAGGCTGCAGAGAGCCATGGGACTCAGGGGGAGGTGCTGGTTCACCTGAGAGGGACAGGAAGCATTGAGAGGAGAAAGACATGACTCGTTTCAATACCCTTCAGGGTGCAGATGAGGGGACACACACCTGCACTGGGCCAGACCCTGGGTGGCAAAGGGCACTCACCTCTTCTCGATGGCGTGCAGGAAGTCCTCGAAGGTCCGGAAGGGCGTGCCCTCACCCCAGATGCCCAGGCGGCTCATGTAGATCATGTTCCGGGGCTCAGAGGCACCTGGGTGTGGGTGTGGAAGCAGCAGTCAGCAGTCAGCTTGGGATGACCCAAGGGCCAGGTAAGGAGCTTGATGCTCCCAGGCCAAGTACCGCTGGCTTGGGGGGAGCCAGCTACCTGTGGACCACACCAAGAAGTGCCCCAGCCCCCAAGAGGAAGCAGGGTACGGATAGAAGGCCCTGCACTGCACACAGGATGTGCACCAAGGTGGACACCAATAATGGATGGTCCGGGTACGATCAGGCTGCCCGCCTAGGCTCCGCCCCACAGTCCCCGACCTGTGGCACTGGCGTAGACCACCCGGGCCAGCGGCAGCTTGTTCTGCAGGTCCAGCACGGCCTTGCCCATCTTGGTGGAGCTGGCGTTCTTGGCTTTGTGGCACTCGTCAAAAATGATCTGGGGTGGGCATGGGTTAAGGATTGTTCCGGAAGGACAGTGGGTAACCCCAGGGGCCCAGGCCCTGACCACGGGGAACCCCATCTTCCTGGTTGGGGGCAAATGCCCTTCAGCGATGGAAACTCTTGTGAGTCATAGCTGGAGGGTACCTGGCATGGGACGGCTCCATGCAGACTGCAGAAGCCTGCAGACACCGACAAGCGTGCCAGCGGGCCCCTGGCAAGGAGGGGTGGGCTGTCTCCGCAACCTCGACAGCGCTTGACTGTCCTAGGGCCTGTGGGTGTTGCCATGGGGGGAAGATGGGGGAGGGTACCTGGGATCTCTGTTTCATTTCATATTCTACATGTGAATCTGCAGTGATCCCTTATTAAAAAGTGATATTGATGAAAAAATTCTCTTTAGTATTAATTTTTTTGAGAGACAAGTCTCGCTCTGTCACCCAGGCTGGAGTGCAGTGGCATCATCACAGCTCACTGCAGCCTCCAACTCTTGGGCTCCAGTGATCCTCCCACCTCAGCCTCCTAAACTGCTGGGAGGCATGAGCCACTGCACCGGGCCCTCTCCTTAGGATTTTGAGGAGGAAGAAAGCAAGTTTCAGGAAAGCGCACACATGCAAAGGATCAAGAGAGGGAAAAGCGCAGAATACAAGTTAAACACCTGGATTTGCCACCAAGCACACAGCTCATCGAGGGCATGATTTAATGTTATTTTCTGTGTGGTGTTGCACAGAGGTGCCACTGGGTGCAAAGGACGCCCCAGCAACCCTGTGTTCCTTCCTTTGGCAAATCTGAATTGTTCTGTACTCAAGTGCTTCCCCGAACAGCAAAGCCACGACTGCCACTCCCGTGCACAGAGAGGATGACGTGGGCTGAAGCCCCTCCTCTTATCTGAGCCCGGCACAGGGATATTTATAACCTGGGGGGCTGCAGATCGAGCGTGCCCCCGCAACAGGGACACAGGCGGGTGAGCGCTGACACACAGTGACGGAGCAGCGCCCACAGGGGTGCGTGTGGGGAGCAGGGAGAAAAACTCCACAGGGAGCCTGCACTAGGCATCAAGGTGCAAACGCTGTACGTGGACCCCACAGCACACAGGCCTCCACCCCACGGAGCAAGGCTGTTCTGCCCCCAGCTCCATTGTGGAGAGCTTGGGGGCCCCAAGAGCCCCAAGGGGGAGAGATCCCAGAGCCTGCTTCTGCTAGACAGCAGGTGACTGGGCTCCCAGGACAAGACCCCAAAGAGGCCCTCTGCAGGCACCTGTGCAGAGACACTCAGGACAGGTTCCATGGGCGGCTCCCACCTGGGGCCCCTGGGAGAGGGGAGAGGCTGCGGGGAGACCAAGGAGGGGGTGCTTTGCGGGTCCTGCTGGCAGGAACGTGCTCCATGCTCCCTGAGCGCTGAAACAAGGAAGAGCTAACACGGGGGCATGGACTGCCCCCTGTGAAAGGACATGGTGCAGGCTCTTTCTGACACTTTCCCACACTTTTCAGTTTCTCTACGGTTTTGTAGAACAGAAGACGTGATTATGTAAAAGCTTTGAGGCCAGATGCAGTGGCTCACCCCTGCAGTCCCAGATGCTCGGGAGGCTGAGGCAGGAGGATCGCTTGAGGCCAGGAGCTGGAGGCTGCAGTGAGCTGTGATGACACCACTACACTCCAGCCTGGGCAACAGAGCGAGACCTTGTCCTTTGTTTGTTCATTCATACATACATACATAAAAATTTAAGAGAGAAGGAGATCAAGGTAGAAAAAGTTCTCTGAACTGGGGGTTTCCTGCCACAGTGGGGATACCCTGGGGGCCTGTGTCTCTGACACCCTGATACTCCTGGGTGGATCCCTGAATCCCCAGGGTCCTCTAGCCAGAATCTGGCAGGGGTTGGGGGGCCGCTCAAGAATGGTCCCCTGCCCTTTGCCCACCGCATCCCAGCCCTCCCCCTGCCACACCCCACACCCGGCCACGCCCGGCAGGATACAACGCCCTCGAAGCCCTCCCCACACCAGTCGAGGATCTGCCGGAGGCGCGTGCGGTGCTGCCCGCCTGCCTGGCTCTCCCCGATCAGGGCAGAGTAGGTGGCGAAGAGGACGCCCTCTGAGGTAGTGTTGTCGCCGTATTTGATCTGGGGACACAGGGGGCAGTTGTGGGGATTTGGGGACAGCTCTCGGGGAGTCTAGCTAAACCCTGGCCCTCCCGGGGGCTTAGTTTCCTCATTTGGTCCCCATATGCCCATGGGGTCTTCTGGCCCAGCCCCACAGGCTGCCCACCTTGCTAAGCGCGTGCACCGGGATGCTGGGGGCCTCGATGTCCCGCAGGTCACGCTCTGCGTCGTACTTGAGGTCGTTGGAGACGCTGAACCTGGGGGTCCAAGACGTCAGGCAAAACCTCCCCTGCCCTGCCCCCACCCCCCAAGGGCAGGGTGCTCACCACAGGGCCTTCTTCCTGCCACGCAGGTAGTTCTCCAGGATGACGCCGGCCACTGTGCGGCCCTTGCCCACGCCTGCCCCATCGCCGATGAGGAAGCCCGCCCGCTGGCCGCTGGGGAGCAGAACTTCGTGTTGCTGCCACAAGAGTGGAGGGCAGTGGTCAGGGCCTGGGGGTGCTGCCCAGCCCTGTGCCCTGCCCCAGGGGCCTCAAGGGGAGGGGTGGAGGTGGGGCGGGGCACGCTGGTCACCTGGCAGGCGTAGGTGATGGCCTCCAGCTGCAGGGCGGACAGCGCCCCGCTGTCCGAGGGTAGGGCCAGGGTGTAGGTGATGTCCGGGGGCGGAACGCTGGACAGGGTGCTGGTCTCCACCACGCGGTCCGGGTGCTGCTTCCCAACCTTGGCTGGAGAGGCAGGAACGTGGGCACGGGCATGGCCAGGGCCACTTGGTGGACCAGGGGTGTGGCCAGGGTCTGCCAGGTGGATTGGGGGTGTGGCCAGGGCAGGCTGGGTGGGCTCAACAGAGGAAGTCAGGGCTGTGGCCAGGGGCACAGCAGATCCCTAAAATCCTGGCCGGGAAGCTGAGGCTCCTCTCTATTGCAGGCCTCCAGGAACCCCCGGTTTTGTACAGGCGTGGACTGAAGAACCGGCCCCTCCTGCCCTCCCTGCAGCCTCAGGGGTCCGGGGACCGAATGCCCCCGTGGGGCGGTGCAAGCGGGAGGTCCTGGTGGGGGCTCGGTGCCTATGAGGGTCACTCACACTTGGACGGCACGTAGTCGGCGTAGGTCTCAGCGTGGCCCAGCTCCTCCGCCTCGTCCTCCTCCGCCTCGTCCTCCTCCTCCGGCTGACTCTGCGACTGAGGCCCCCCGCAGGGTCAGCACAGCTGTCCAGTCCCGCAGTCACCACACTGCCCAGCCTACGTGGGGCAGGGCCCTGGTGGACCACCCGGCCCAGTGGCCCGGTGACCCGGTGGGTGGGAGATGGTGCTGCCTGCCCCACTGCAGGGAGAGGCTCCCCACAGCCTCAGTTTCCCCATCTGTAGAATGGGCACTCCCTGGGCCTAGCACACTGGAGGTGCCTGTACGCATGACCCTCCGTAGGTCCCCTGAGAGGGGCGGGCCCAGCTCACCTGGTAGCTGACAAGAAGCGGGGTGCTGGGGAGGGAAGGCACGGGGTCCTCAAGGCCCGGAAATGGCCCGCTGGGCAGGAACAACTGGAGGGAAGCAGGATGTTGGCCAGGGTGGACAGGGCAGGCCGTGGCTGACAAGCCCACCTGCCCAGACGCCAGAGGGGACCCCCTGCCCTGGCTCCCCGCAGCCCTGGGCTGTGCACTCCTGCCCTCCCTGGGGTGGCCTGGTGCACCCTCAGCCTCCCTGGTGGGCAGGCCCTAGGGCCTTGGCTTGATCTTGCAGGCCGGCACCAGTCTCCCTCCTGCTGCCCTCCTGGCCTGCACGAAGCTGGCCTTGAGGAAGGTGCTTGGCTAGTTCTGATGGACAACAGCCCCCAGCCTCGGCCCAGTGGGAGCTGGTGGGGAGGCTGAGGACGGGGTCTGGTGGGTGAGACCCACTGTGCCAGCCCCGTGTGCGGGCAGGGGGCACTCAGGAGCAAGGGGGACGTGGAGGCTGGGAGCTCCCCACCTGGGAGCAACTGGAGACAAAGGCCAGAGGGGCCGTTTGGGTGGGCAGGTGGGCTTGGCCCCATCTCTCACCCAGCCGACCCCCATCACCCAGGGAGGGGGCCGAGGGGAAGCCCCTCACTACCTCCCCCCATGGGTGGAGCCCCCTCACACAGGGACCAGAGGACACCACCCAGACCACAGCCCGCCCTGGGGAAGGCACTGCCAGATCCCACCCAGGTGGACAGAGGGCGAGACAGACGGCAGGAGAGAGTAGGATGGAGGGCAGGACGGGGGACGGGAAAGAGGGCTGGCCGAGGAGTGCTGCCTCTGAGTCTGGGCGGCCAGGTATGGCCGGGCCTCTGGGCCGAGTCTGTGAGCCACTGGGGGACGTGGCCCACCCTGAGGTCTCAGAACTGGCTGAGCGTGCAGAGCCTGTGATGGCCGGGACAGGAGCCCCAGATGCCGCAGGGGTGACGTGGCCCACGACCTGCCTGCCAGGGACAGACCCCAACAACAGTGAGGCCGGGAGATGGCAGGGTCCAGCCCAGGCACCTGCTCTTTAGCAAACAAAGCTTATTAATGGTGACAGAACCCATCACAAATAAATGTGAACAGGAAAATACAGAGGGAAATATTGCTCTGAGACCCAGTCCCCCAGTGGGACCCTCAATGTCCCCAGACACTGGGGGGTTTCAGTTCCTGAGCCCACCCAGCACGTGGGCCAGTTTCGGGGTCTCCCCCAGGAGCCATGGGGTCCCCAGGGCATTCGGTCAAGTGTCCATTAACTTTCAGGGCTCCTGTTTTATCTAAAGTTGGAAACGTCGCCCACATTATTGTAAAGGAGAATGGAAGTGGGGCGGGGTAGGTTAGAAACCTACACTGGATTCTCTGCTCCTCTTTTTTTTTAAATTTACAAAAAAACAAACAAACAGAAGCTGAAAGGTTCCTGGAAGGCTGAGTCACCGTTCCCGGCCAGGCTGGCGGGGCCCTGGGGCGTTGGGTTTCAGATGCCCTCGTGCTGTCCACTGCCCGGCCCTTCCCTCACACCCTGCCGAGGACCTGTGGGCGGCTGGGAGGGCATGGCCCTGGGTGAGGGCGGGCAAAGCCCCCCGAACCTCCCTGTGCCTGAGCTGCCCATTGTGGCCGCAGGGCACTCCGGACACTTCCTGCCCCCTGCGGGCCCCACGGCCCAGCCGTGTGTCCTACTGCCTGGGCCAGACCCTTCCTGAGGGCCCCCCAAGGAGCTGCCTGCCGGGGTGCGCCCACCAGCGTCCACTGAGGAGGGCCCTCAGCCCCAGACACATCTCCAACTTCCAGTTCCCCAAGTCTAGATGCTTCTCTCCTGGGAGAGTACCCTGGAAGGCCTGGCTGGGTGTGGGGTCTCCCTGGGCCTGGCGTCCGGCTCTGCCTCCCTCAGGACAGTGATTCCCCCGCTGCCCAGTGCTGGGGATGGACTGCAGTCAGGGCCCAAGGACCCGATGTCCTGCTGCCCTGTGACCCCCCAGGGCTGGCCTCGCCTGCCCATGTCGCAAACCAGGAGCTCCAAGGAGGCAAACCCCAGCCCTTTGGGTGCCCGGCAACGGCCTCCAGGCTGGTGACCACCACTGGGCCTCCGCGGGTGCTGCCCCTCCAGCTCTGGTGGTGTGTCACCCTCCCTGCCAGCCCTCTGCTCTCTATCCCGTCCCACGAGCTGTGTTTCCTTAGAGCGGACACTGGGGCTAGATGGCTCTGTGGGGGGCTTTCTTGAGCCCTGCAGGTGCTGAGCAGCATCCCTGGCCTCCACCTACCCATGCCGGGAGCACCCCCCCACCCAGTCGTGACAACCACAGATGTCCCTAGACATGGCCCAGTGTCCCCAAGGGACAGGACTGGGGTAGAGAGGCAGTATCCAAAATCGCTTTCTGCTCATCTCCCGGATGAGCACCCGTCTCCTTAGCAGGGACAGGGCCTGCGGGCCTGACCCACCCTGGAGGCACCCCCACATATTCCCGGCTGCACAGAAAGGAGGGGACCCTCAACTGACCATCTCACCCATGTCAGTGAACAGCCTGAGCCTCCCCCGCCGCGGGAGAATCGTGATTCCGGGTGACCCCTGTGGGTCCCCCAGCTGGGGACAGGGCCTGGCCAGGCTCCTGTCTAGTCAGGGGCCCAGAGGCACTGACCTTGTCGTGGGCAGATGAGGGGGTGCTCACATCCCAGATGGTGGGCACCTGGCTGAGGCTGTCGGCCGGCAGGAAGTCGGGCGTGTCCACGATGTCCGACAGGGAGTCCACCGAGGAGGAGAAGATGGAGGCATTGGACAGATCCTCGAGGTACGAGGAGTCCTAGAGGACAGGCCCAGTGAGGCGGGAGGCCCCTGATGGGCCAACAATACACAATATGGTCGACCCACACACTGGAATGTCACTAAGCCACGAAAAGGGACTAGGTTCTGACACAGGCTACAACATGGAGGGACCTTGAGGACACTGAGCTCAGCGAGAGATGCCAGACACAGAAGGACACACAGTGTGAGACTCCATTTACATGAAACGTCCAGAACAGGCAGATCCACGCATTAGTCGTCGCCAGGGGCTGGGGAGGGGACAGGGACAGCTTCCTCTGGGGTGACAGGATGTCCTGAGACTGGCGGCTGTGCGCTGTGACTGCACCAAAACCACCCAGCTGTATGCGGGATGAGTGAACCACAAAGTTCGTACATCAGATCTCGGCAAAGTTGTTTAAAAAAGTGGAGAAACAAGCAAAGACTAAGGAGACGCCAGCCCCGGGGGCTGGGAGGACAACCCTGGAGAAGGTGACACCACAGCCCTGAGCAGCGGGGGTCTCTGGGGGAATGGCCTGTCCCTTCCAGCAGAGGAGAGGTGGTGACACCTAAGGGGGAGTGTGCCCTGTGGAACTCGCGTGCCATTTAGTAACCCGCGTGTTAGAAAGTCAGGCGCAGCGGTGGGGCCCGTGGCCGCTCACTAGGGCAGCCGGGTCAGCACCTCGCCCACACGCCGCCCAGCCCCAGCCAGCACCTGCACGTGCCTGGCTGCGCTGAACACCAGACACCAAGGGCACCTGCCCCCCTCCAGAGACCCTGCAGTGCCCCACGGGTTGGGGTGTCCGTGCTGCCCACCTGTTTTGCAGACAAAAGGGCCCGAGTCCAGAGGCACACATGTCCCCGAGGGCTTGGAGCAGGGGACGGTGCAACCCCCGCCCAGACAGCCGGGGTCAGAGCGAGGCCAGAGTGGCTGGACCGAGGGAGTGGCCTCCTGTCCTCTGCTCCGGGACAAGGTGGTGCGGAGGAGGACGGGGGGCAGAGGCCCTGCTCCTGCACAGAGCTGGGTGGAAGTGGCCCCCGACCTTGTTAAAATCCCTCCCAGCTGCGTCTGGGAGTGGCCATGCCCTGGCCCCCAGTGCAGCCCGGGGACCCCTGCCAGAGCTCGGGTGGGACCCCACAGCAGAGCCCCCACCCCCACATGGCCCACACATAGCAACCTCCTCCCCAGTGTACAGCCTGGGACCAAGGGAAGGGTCCTCACGGGGGGGACGCCTGGCCCACACCCCCAACACCAGCAGGGACAAGCCACGCTGTGGGCACAGACCCCGGACAGAAGGGCATGAGGGGCCGCCTCTACCAGAACCCGTCACCCCCGTCTAACCGCGAAGAAGATGCCAGACAGACTGTCTGAGGGCGCCAGGGCCACCCAGAGCAAGAGACAGGGACATGTGATGAACCGTCAGAGCCCAGAGAGGCCCAAGGAGACACGTCGGCCGAGTCTCCTGTGGGGTCCTGGATGGGCCCCGGGGCAGGAGAGGGCATGAAGGGAAACCGAGGAAGCCTGAATCAAGCATGGGCCTCGATAGTTAGTAATGACGTGTCACTGCCGGTGCATCAGCTGTGACAAACGCACGCGCCAAGAGAGACGTGCATGGTGGGGAAGGTGGTGTAAGGTGCACGGAACTCTGCCCCAGCGACCTGTCATCCCAGCTCTGTTCCAAAGGGCAGTATCTGTTAAAGAAGCGGTGCTCGCGGCTCTCTGGCTCTGTGACTGCGGTCCCTGGCCTGGGCGCCCCTCCTGCCCCCAGCTGGAGCAGGACACCCAGATGGGCAACGAGTAGCCTCATTTCAGGGACAGAGGGGTGGGGCTCCACCCCTGCCCGGCCCTGCACATGTGTGGTGGTGAACAGGGTCGGGGGAGGACACACCCTGCCTGACTGCAGCCCTGGGCCCCCAGGGCCTGGGGCCACCTGCTGTGGTCCTGTCCCTGCAGCGTTCCAGAGAGCCCTGGGTAGGGCAGGAGCTGGCAGGACCAAGAGAGAGAGAAGACACGCCCCCTCCTGCCCAAGGAGGCCAACCCAGAAACAACCCCCAGAAACAACCCCCAGAAACAAGGTGCTGCCCCCTCCCACGGAGACACGTCCTCTCTGGACTAGTCCTGGTCAGCGGGAGGGACGGCTCTGCTGTCCACCCAGAGCCCGCCTCACACCATGCCCACTCAGCCCGGCCGCAGACGATTCCCACAGAGCCCCCCATTCCCCCGGCCAGGAGCCCCTAGGCCGCCCAGACTCCCCCACGGCACCTGGGACTTCTCCAGGGGAGACGGCAGCCCCTCCCACCCTTCCACTTTGAGCCCCCTCCCTCCCCTGCGCTGGCCTTCCTGCCCACACTTCTGCCAGCTTCTAGTCCCAAGTTCCCGATCCCGCCTCGGAACACTTCCACGGATTAACCCTTTAGTCCCAAGTCCCCAGGCTCTGCCTCTGAACATTCCCACAGATTAACTCTTGCTGCCAGAAAAGGAGGTGGGGGGGCAGGTCCAGCAGTGGGGGGCCTGCTCACCCCCTGGGGGCCGGGGGCGTTACCTTGTTGAGAGCCCCAAACTGCAGCCAGAACCGCAGCTGGGACATGGTTGCGGCGCGCGGGGGGGCCCCGGGTCCCCTGGAAGAGCCGCCGAGGAGCGGGTCCCTCATGGCAGCGGCCGCGGCTCCAGCATCGCGCCCGTCGGGGCGGACAGAGGCAGCGGCGCTGGGCCGGGCTGCATTTGCATGTCGGTTTAGTCACCGCTGCGCCTACTTCCTCTCAGGCCGGGCTGACTTTCAGGAAATGATGCCTGCCCGGTAAGTCAGGGCGATTACTGGCAGCACGAGGAGAATTACTGTACGGGGCGTAGCAGCCACAGCCGCTGTCAACACGCACCCGCTGGCCAGTGCCCCAACAGCCGGGAGCAGCCCCCTCGTGGCACTTGGGATGTAGCAGACTGCCCAGGTGGGTGTGGGCCTCAGTTTCCCCAGCCTGCTAATACGCTGGGTTCTGGTCCACCTGCCCCTGGCCCCACAGGCCTGGCAGGGACCCCAACGGCAGTTGGTGTCCCCACAGCCCCCCGAGTCACACGCAAGGAAACTGAGGCCAGGCCGGGTCCTCCACGTCCCCTGAAAGCCCTTCAGGCCAGACCGAACCTCCTGGACCCCCAGCTCCACACGAGCCCCTGCCCATGCTCCCCCCAGGGCCTTTGCCTGCGCCGTGCCCCTGCCTGGGTGCCCCCACCTGGGTGCCTCCTGCCCTGGAGCCCTCTGCAGCCCCGGCATGGAAGGGTCCCCGAGGCCCCGCCCTGGCCCTGGGTCTGGCTGTGGGAGCCGGACGGAGGGTGGGGCTGGCTCTGCAGCCTCCCTGACCTGGGGCTGGGGAAGGGGAAGGGAGGGCAGAACCTGAGCCTGTCCGGGCACAGCCCCTGGGAAAGGATGCTTTGGCTCTGGCAGAAAACAGAACGTCTGCACGTGCTGCTACAATCACTTGGCCCGAGAACTTGCCAGAACCGGCCCCTCTGACCCAGGAGCAGACGTCCGATTGGACGTCACACTCTGGAGCCACAGGGGTTATTCCGGACGTACCCCGAGGTGCTGGTGGTACGGGGTGGGGGGGGAGATGGGATGGGAATGGCTGAAACGAAGAGGGGACCCCCGTCCACCTGTCGTGGACCATGGGGCTCCTCCACTGGGAGGGGAGGGATGAGGGCCCTGCCCTGCCCCCTAGCCTGAGCCCAAGGGTGGGATCTGGGATGGGGCAGGCCAGTAAGGCCGGCAGAGGAAGGAAACAGCCCCGAGGTGGCTGGGAGCCCATGGCTGGGCCAGAGGGGCTAGGGGTCCCAGGCTGGTGGGGACCCCCCCAGAGCTCTCAAGGGGAAACAGGGGGCCCTAACCCTCTGGTGAAGGTCGCAGAGGTATGGCCCTGCACACCCGGCCCCCAGGGCTCTCCCGATTCTGGACTTCAACGCCCTCTGCCATCCCCACAGGGACCCCACCAATAGGACCCCCCAGCAGCAGCCAAGTCCGGCACAGATCCCCTGGCCGCCACGGCCGTCCCTGCCTGTCTCCACCTGGGGGGACAACACGGCCCCAACAGGAGCAAGTGGCGGGGGAATGCACAAAGGCTGATGACATGTCAGGGAAGGTGCTGCTTCACACCCCAGACAGCCACATGCAGAGGCAGCGATAACAAGCGCTGGGCAGATCCCAACCGGTGGGTCCTCAGGGCAGGAAACAGAAGCAACATTTCACCTGGTGGATCCACTCCCAGATGGGCAGGTGTCCAAAAGGAACAAGAGCTCACATCCACGCAAGAACGCAGACATGAGTGTGCACACAGCACAAGTCACAACGGCCAAAAGGTGGGAAAGCCCAAATATCCACCAAAAACACGCACAGCGTGGCCCATCCACACACTGGAATATCACGCACACATGAAAAAGGACGAGGCTCTGACACAGGCCACAGCGTGGAAGGACCTTAAGGACATCATGCTCAGTGAGAGACGCCAGACACAGAAGGACAGACTGTGTGTGACTCTGCTTATAAGAAATGTCCAGAACAGGCAGATCCACAGAGACGGGACATGGATTTGTCTCTGTCACCTGGGGCTGGGGAGGAGCTGGGGACGGACTGATGGAGACAGGGCTTCCTTTTGGGGTGACAGAATGTTCTGGGATTAGACAGAGGTGGTGGTTGCACAACTCCGTGAATATACTTTTACGGTGTGTGAACTTTGCCTCGAACACATCAAAGTTAGATTTCGCGGGCATCACATTTCTGAGAAGGTGCGAGCAAAATGTTGGACATGGACGCTCCACTCCCTCTTCTCCAGATGACCCTCTGAGGGGCACCACACGGCCACCTGCCTCCCGGGACCGCGTGGCTGTGTCTCTCACCTCCCACTTCGGTCCACACGCCCTCACTGACCAACTCTCCACTTGGCACTAATCGAGGCCCCATGTGGCTGGGTGCCTGCAGGTGGTATATCCTTGTGTGACAGTTAGGGAAACTGAGGCAGGGGGATATACTGGGCTCTTCCTGGAAGGGGCTGGGAGGTGGATGGTCACAGAAGATTTCTGGGGGTTCATGGTAGACAGGCGATGCCACCTGGGCACCGCAAGCTTTGGGGGGCTGGGAGAAGGACTCTCAGGCAGTGCCTGTCGCTAGAATGCTCCTGTTCAGGGGTGGACTATATCCCCTAAAATGATGTGATCACATCCTGCCCACTGCAGCCTGTGAAAGGGACCTTATTTGGGAATGGGGTCATCATGCTGGGTTAGGGTGGGCCTTTACCCAGTGACTGGCGTTCTTAAGGGAAGGAGAGACAGAGACGCAGAGGATAGGCTGCGTGGAGACAGAGGCAGAGACTGGAGCAATTCGACCACAAGCCCAGGGACGCCTGGAGCCCCACATGTGGGGGAGACGGGAAGGACCCTCCCCTGGGGCCTGTCAAGGGAGCGCAGCCCTGCCCACACCTTCACCTCACACTTCTGGGCTCCAGAGCCACCGGAGGACACGTTCCTATCCTCTGAAGCTGCCCCATTTGTGTCACTTTGTCAGAGCAGCCCCAGGAAGCTACACGGCTCCCCAGGAAACTCTGCTCTGTCCCACTGGGGTCACGGGCCCACAGAGCCTGGCCACCGCATTCTGCAGACTCTCCCTGTCCAGGTGTCCATCTGCAGAGCGGCCTCTCCCGGCCCCGGGGCCCAGGTGCCCTCGCGCTATGCGGCGACCTCAGAGAAAGGCTCCTCCTCCCCCCGGGCTGGCCGGCTGTGAACCGAAGGGCTTCCTGTAAGGAGAATCTCTCCCTCCCTCTCTTTTTGTCCGATGCCAGTAACTGCAGGGATGGGACTCTGAGGCGCGGTGGGCTGAGACCTCTCCCCTGCTCAGGCATGTGCGGAGCAGTCGATGCCGCTGCGGTGTGCAGCCAGCAGTTTGCACAGCACTTTCCTGAGCCGTGAGCTCATGCTGGGCTTCCCAGAAGCCCCCAGCGGGCAGGCGGAGTGTTTTTACCGGACAGGCGCACCCCACCGGGGTCCCTGCAGCCCCAGAGGGGGCCTGGGGTGGACGCCTGGCCCTGCTGACGGCTCCTGGGGGGCAAGTGCTGAACCTCCCCCAAGCCCAGCCAACTTAAGGGGGCCTGGGTGACCCCGGGAGCCGCACCTGCTCCCAGAACAGACGGGCAGGGGGATGGGTGCTGGGGGGCAGGTGGGCAAGAGGCAGCCGTGCGGTGGGGACATAGGGACGCTGGCCCAAGAGAGGCCCGGGACAGGGGTGGGTGGGGGCCACTCACTGTAGGGCAGGAAGGGACAGGGATGAGGGTGGAGGGGCCTGAGGGGGCCTCTGTGAGGGGCGCAGGCCTTGGGGTGGAGTGGTCTACAGTGCTGACAGCCCCGTCTGACCTCAGCACGGCCCCCAGGCCAGAGCCAGCCACATGGGGGGAGCACGTCCACACAAACACACACACGAATGTCATCAACAGCATGATTCACAGCAGAGCTGCCACCTACCCACAACCCACTCCCGGGCATGCGCCCAGGAAACAAAAACACCCGTCCGCACAGAAACCCGTAGGCACGCAAGCAGCACAGCCACCACACCAAGGAGGAAACAGCCCAGGCGTCCACCAACAGGTGAGTGGACAAACACACATGGTCCATCCACACGTGGAATATCACTCAGCCATGAAAAGGGACAAGGTCCAGCATGGATGGACCTTGAGGACATCGTGCTCAGTCAGAGACGCCAGACACAGAAGGACACACAGTGTGAGACTCCGTTTATATCAAATGTCCAGAACAGGCAGATCCACAGAGATGGGACGCGTGCTGCCGATGGGAACAGGGTTTCTGGCGGGGTGATGGAATGTTCCGGAATTAGAGAGTGGTGATGTTGTAAACTAAGAACCACAGAGTCGTACACTGTGCAATGATGACTTCTGTTACATGAATTAAACCCCAATTCGAAAGAAAGAACGAGCACAGAGGCTCACATCCACGTAACCCCACGCACCTACACAGCCCAGGGTGGGAGCTCCCTGTGGGGCCCACAGAGCTGTTCCAGGTCACCGACAGGGACAGCGGAGCCCAGCAGCTTCACACCAACCTGGAGACAGAGGCTGAACAGAAGTGGGACGACGCCCTTCCCTGGAGAGTGGGTGACCCCAGGGCCAGGCTGGGAGGGTGGTGAACCCAGAACATTCCAGGGCATCAGAAGGGAAGGGACGTCGAGGCACATGGCGCCCCTCCTGACATGGATAAATGCTTAAATAACTGCCTAGCGGGGCTGGTGGAGGGACAGCTGTCCCTACAGAATCCCAACTGGAGGGAGCGGAAGGAACGAGGAAACCAGACAATCTCAGCTGAACAGACAGGGCAGTGGCACCACAGGCAAGACCCCGACAGACACCCGTGAACCCCACTGAGCACCCACGCAGCCTCAGCCCCCCTCCCAGGGCGGGATGGAGCAGGACCCCACAGACGCCACCCTGACCAAGCATCAAGGTTGACGCAGTCAGCTGACACCATGAGCTCGAACCCCAGGCCCCAAGGTGGACACAGCACCATGTCTGATCATGAGACACGCCACATAATCAGCGACCGGCGTGTTCTCTTCCAAGGGCCCTCCGGTAGGAGGCCGGGGCCATCCACCTGAGTCTAGCCCGTCACCGGCGCTGCACAGGGTTAATTCCTACATTGTGACCACATTTACGTGAGACAGTAACATGCCGGGAGGCAGGTGAGGGTGTGTGGGAGCTCTTGGTTTTTACAAATATCCTATAAAAAGCCGCTTTTCTGTAAGTCTAAAATATTTTAAAATGTGTTTTGTCACAGAAACTTTCAAACTTAAAGAAAACCTCAAGCTTCATTTTTCAGAGAAGCCCTTTGTGCGGCACTGGTGCGTGAACCCGGGTCCCTAGGCTCTGGCGTGGGCAGCGGGTGCCCAGCGTGACCACTGACGGCGCAGGCATAATCCATGGAGGGCCGAGAGGGTGGCAGCTGTGCCCGGGGTGAGGCTGCGGGAAGGAGCCCCCAGAGCTGCGAACAGGGCTGGGCACGGAACCCGACCCCTGCATTCCTGGGAGTGTGGGGTCCCGGCTGGGAGGCCCCACCTAAGTACCTGCGGACAAAGACCCCAGGGGCAGTTACTGGGGTGAGTGACCCACTCGACACTCGACAGTCCATCCCCTGCCCAGCCTTGTACACAACCAGGGGATGGACCCAGGATGCTGAGAGGCCAACAGCCCAGGTGACGAAGGAGGGAGTGAAAAACCTCACACAGCAAAGCCAGAGTCAGGCCACCCGGAGCTTGGGGACCGCATGTCCACATGTAGTCAGAGAGGACACTGGGGGAGGGGGATGCTGACCCCAGGGAAGTTGGGACAACTCAGCCAAGTCAAAAACGGTTCTTTGCAATAAAATACTCTTCAGTAATAAGAGTGAGCAATTTGCAACTACATGTAAGAACTTGGATGAATCTCACAAATACAGAAATGAGTGAAAAAGACAGATATGAAAGAGTACGCACACTATGATTCTTTTTGTATAGAGTACAAAAATGGGTGAAACTACTCGATGCTGTTAGAAGTCAGAACAGTGGGCATAGTGACTAAAAGAGAACACAGATGGAGGAGTGGGATGCTAAAAACGTTCCGCTTCGGCCGGGCGCGGTGGCTCACGCCTGCAATCCCAGCACTCTGGGAGGCCGAGGCGGGCGCATCGTTTGAGCTCAGGAGTTCGAGACCAGCCTGAGCAAGAGCGAGACCCCATCTCTACTAAAAATAGAAAGAAATTAATCGGACAACTAAAAATATATAGAAAAAATTAGCCGGGCATGGTGGTGCATGCCTGTAACCCCAGCTACTCAGGAGGCTGAGACAGTAGGATCACGTGAGCCCGGGAGTTTGAGGTTGCTGTGAGATAGGCTAACGCCACGACACTCACTCTAGCCAGGGCAACAGAGTAAGACTCTGTCTCAAAAAAAAAAAAAAAAAAAAAAAAAAGTCACGCAGCTCATCTCCTTTCTCTTTTTGCCTTGGCTACCAGGAAGCTCAGGCCTCAAGTTCCGTTACCGGCTACCCTAAGGTACCCTAAGGCTGCGGGGTTTATATTCACTGTTTCCCCCACTGCTATACCTTCTGATTCTGGGGAAAGTACAGTATGCCATGGGGCGCATGGGAGCTCCGAATGGTGCATCAGTTTCCTTTCACTGTTGTGAGAAACCACCATAAACTTCATGGCTTAAAACAATAGAAACATGTCCTCTTACACTCTGGAGGGCAAAGTCTACTCAGGGCGTGGCAGAGCTGTTCCTTTCTGGGGGCTCGAGGGCAGAACCCGCCTCCCGCCTTTCCCAGCATCTAGCAGCCGCCCGGGTCCCTTGGCTTGGCTCCCTCGGCTCAGCTCAGGTCCCTTCCTCCCCCTTCAGAGCCAGCAGTGCAGCGTCTTCCAGTCTTTTTGCCTCCGACCCTCCTGCCTCCTTGTGGGATGACCCTGTGCTGACACTGGGCCATCTGGGTCACCCAGGGTGACCTCCCATCTCAAGGTCCTTATCCCTTCTGCCACATGAGGTGACACACCCACAGGCCCCAGGATCAGGACGGGCATGTCTCTGGGGCCACGACTGCCGGCCCCCACGCTGTTGTGAAGCCAGAATCAGGCGCCTCTAGAGAGGGCTACCCTGGAGGGCTGGACACAGTTGTGAAGGGCTCAGGCCTGGCTCCGTCCTGGCTCTGCAGAACCAGCGGCTCGGCCCACAGGCCTGGGGTTCACAGGGGAGGTGAGGGAGGCTCCCCACTCACATCTGCCCCTTCCCACCCCAGCCCCAGGTCAGCTTCCACCTGAAGAAAGTTCCGCTTTGGTGACACGAAGACCTGGGGGAGTGAACGGTGTGGGCCGTGGGGACCACCTGACGGCGGTTGTGCGCGCCTCTCCCACGGCCCTCTCCTTCCTCAGGTGACCTCTGACCCTGCTCTCCAGCATGCAGGTCGCCCAGGTCCTCACCTTGGCCCAGCCAAGGTCACCAGCTGGGCAGGCTCAGACCCCACCCTGGCCCCTACCAGGAGTGGGGGCTCGCAGGTTCTCCTACCTGAGGGAAGTCGCTGCTCTTTGGCGGGAAGCTGGAGGCAGAGGCCACGGGAGCATGGCCGGTGTCTGGGCAGGGTGGGCCGCCCAGGAAGGAGGCAGAGTTCACAAACTGGCTGGAGAGGGAGGAGGAGGATGGTGACTGTGGGGCCTGGGGCTACGCTGGGCCCACCCCTGGGCTTCCTCGCACCACCCGACGGGAGCTGGCAGCATGGATCGCGCATAGCGGCTGCCCAAGGGGCTCTGGCGAGGCCCCCAGGGGACAGCTGTGAGCATGCCCAGGCCTCGCAGGCCCCCTCGGACCTCTCCCCACAAAGAGGGGGCCTCCAGGGTCAGCAGCCAGACCTGGGGCTAAGCTTCCACCCCTACTGGACACGGAGCCCGAGCTCACGGGCAGAGGGGCCGCAGCGCCGTCCCGCTCCCACCCGTGAGCAGGACAGGGATGTGGGTTCACCTGCCCTCAGGAAGGATTCTGGCGTTTCCGACACTGAGCTCGGAGGCAGCTCCGGGCAGAGGGCACAGGAGCCGACCCCAACCCCACCAGGATGTCCCTCCCACATAGCCCCTTTGGCCTCCACCTCACTCAGGGTCACAATGGGGCAGAGGACAGTGCCACCCCAGAAACCCAGGAGCACCTTCCTCCAGGGAAGGGGTCATGTCACGGCCCATGCACCCGTGGCCTCTCTCCAGACCTCAGGAGTTAACCCTGCTGCTGGGTGGGCCGGGAGCCTTCTCCACTCACACCCCGTGCCAGCTCCCTGGGTTCCCGAGGCAGAGGGATGGGCACCATCCCCAGGGCCCCTGCCCTACCACTAGTTTCCTGGGCTCTCCCTCAAAAGCTTCTCATGTCCCTGCCCAGCGAGAGCCACAGGGCTCTGGACCAAGGCAGCCTGTATGGAGCCACCACCAGATGGCAGCCCCCATGCAGGGACCCCGTGGGTTTGCTAACACAGAAAAGCAGCATCCTCCCCTGCCCTTTGCCGCGCTTTCGGAATAAATCCCCGAGCTCTGTCCTCTGACCTGCCCTGTCCCCCAGGCCCCAGAACAGTCCCTCCAGAATCTTCTAGAACCCCACAAGGCATATATGCTCCCCGGCCCTCTGCAGAGGCTGCTTTCTCAGCCCAAGATGTCCCTGCTCCCCCTGGCAAACTCCTACTGACCCTTCAAAACCCAGCTCAGCATGTCTTGCCCCTCCCTCTGCCCTCTTCCCAACTTCATTCTGGCTAACATGGATGCCAGCTGGTCACAAGGTGGGGTTCAAGAAAACAGCCTCAGCCACCCCTGTGCATCCAGAGCCTGGCCTTCCAGGTGGCTGTGTGCCAGAACCCCATGCTCGGCCCAGGGCGGAGGCGGGGGCCGGGGGGCGCAGGGATTGGAGCCTGCGCTCCGAGGCACGACCGGGACAAGATACTTACTGGCTGTTGCTGGAGAAGGCTGGGTACGCCGGCGGCGAGAAGGGGTTCCACCACGGGTAGTGCAGCATGGCGTTCTGAAACAGGAGAGTGGCGTCAGGTGCAGCGGTGTGGGGCAGAAGGGGCCGTGGGGCGGGGGGGGGAGTCCTGCAGCACAGGGTCAGAGTTCGAGAGGTGGAGAGGGAGGGCTCTGCACTCGGGGTATGGCCCGGCCCCCCCAGTGGGAGTACCTGGGCAGTTACTTAACCACTCCATGCCTCAGTTTCTCCATCTGCATGAAAGACCCCCGACCTGGGCCCTGCAAGGGGGAGGGGCCTCCCCAGAGAGGAAGGGGCTGGGGCCAGGGGCCCATCTAGCATCCTGCTGTGTCCTGGGAACCCCGGGCTACTGCTGGGTGTGATAGGGGAGGGTTCCGGGGCCTTCTCAGAGTGCTCATGGGGCAGAATTCCAGGGAACCCCCTTTGGGAAATGGTGGCCAGCGGCCGGGAGGGTGGGCCGGAGCTCAGCAGGGGGGCTCGGGGCTCGGGGGCTCCTGGATCTGACGGGACTACAGACTCATGGTGCCCCCAGGCCGAGGCCCACTGAGTGCACCCACGCCTGTGCCAGAGCCCCGCCCCCACCCCTCGGGGGAAAAGTTCACTGTGCCGGACCTCAACATCCACACCCCCGGTGGGTCCCCCGCGGGAAAGGGGCAGGAGAAGCCCTCAGGGTGGTCACTGCCCTGTTCTCCGTTTTCTGCACAGGTTGCAGGATCAAGTTTATCACAGAAAGAGCCACGGGCTCCTCCCCTGCACCACGGCCAGTAGCCTCTGGGCTTCCTATGCCCAGACACTTGGGAGGAATCCCCTGTACACGCCTCCAGAAGGGAGCAGGGCTACCAGGGCCTGGGTGGGGTCTCCCAGAGCCCTGGTCTCGTGTTCCTTCTCTCTCTTACCCATAGGGGGAGAGAAATGCAGCCCCAGAGAGAGACATGGGCTTCCTAAGGCTACATGGCACATCTGGAACATTCCAGAGCAGAACTCTGACTCCAAAGCCCTCTTGGCCTCCTGAAATGAACTAGAGTAAACCATCTCCGGGTGCATGGGCCTCGGGCAGCGGGCAAGCTCACCTGTGGCTCCAGAGGGGTGCTGGGGGTCTTAGGGGCAGGGTGGAAGGACCAAGGGTCCTGGACCCACCTGACATGCTCTGCCTGGGCCCAGGCCAGGCCTGGGGCCACCCTCAGGGAGCTCCAAGGGCAGGCTGGAGGCCTCGGCTGGGCACTGGGACAGTACCCCAACCTCGACTCGGCCTGCTCTGCTGGGGGCTGCCAATCAGAGCCTGCCTGGGGATTTTCTACTGGCAGCCAGAGGGGTTAAGCAGCAAGGGCCTGCTCTAGGGCTACATGGTCTCCTGGTCACTCCCCAGCCCAGTCCCCAGTGTGGCCTGTGGGACAACCATCACAGACACCCCTCGCAGCCCAATCTCAGGGAGCCTTCCCGCAGTTTCCTGATTGCCCAGAGCAGGGCTCGAGCTGAAGTCAGGGTTGAACCCAGCATCTCTCGCACCAGGGTCCCCACCACCGCCCAAACATCCTCCCAGACTCCACTTTCTGAGCCCCACTGGGCCAAGTCTGGGTCCTCACGGCTGCCCAGGTAGACCTTGAGTCCTGGCCGCTGGTCAGCTTCCTGGGTCACCGAAGAGGGGACTTGGCAGGGACACGTTCCTGAAGGAACAGCTCCATCCTTTGAAAACTTGCCAGGCGCTCATTCTGGCCCAGGAATTCTATTTCGGAAACATACCCCCCCGGGACTAATCCATGACTGGGGAGGAAAATGCAGTAGGACTATTTATAGCGGCAGAAAACTGGAATCTCTCCAGAGGCCCAACAACAGGAAAATAATTAGGCAAATTATGGCAAGTGGGGATGAAGGGACCGTCCTCAGGACAGTGTTGGCGGTGACAACTGGTGGGAGGAGACCTGGAGGGAGGCTGCAGAGGTGTGGAGGGTCCAGGGAGGGCCCCAGACACGGCTCCAGCAGGAGGGGAGGACCGAAGGAGGCTGGACGTGGCAGGGCCTTGAACCCTGGTGGAGGCACTGGACAGCAGCCCGGGCTCTCAAGCAAGTGACACTTTCAGCCCCAATCGGCTCTCGCTCCCTCAGCCCACAGCCCATGAGGCTCACTTTCAGTAACTTTGCGTTCCACATGGTACCACGTCAGCTTATGACGTGGGCACATCTGGGCAAAGAGTCAACCACAGGTCAGCACGTGCCCTGCCCAGCCCTTTCCCAGAGCCGTAATTATGGGTCTGGGGCACCTCCGACTGTTCCAGCCCTTCTAACCCTCAGGTCTACGTGACACTAGCAGCCTGTTTCCCAGCTCCTGGAAACCTAAGCTTACTCTTTTTTTTTTTGAGATAGCTTCTTTCTTTGTCACCCAGGCTGGAATGCAGTGGTGTCATCACAGCTCACTGCAGCCTCCAACTCCTGGGCTCAAGCGATCCTCCTGCCTCAGCCTCCCAAGTAGCTGGGACTACAGGCGCCACCACGCCTGGCTAATTTTTCTACTTTTAGTAGAGATGTGGTCTCACTCTTGCTCAGGCTGGTCTCAAACTCCTGACCTCAAGTGATCCCCTTGCCTCGGCCTCCCAGAGTGCTGGGATTATAGGCATGAGCCACCACACCGGCCAGAAACCCAAGCTAACTCTTGCTCCTGCCTTCCAACTCAGCCTTCCCCACCTCCTGTGTTCTCTGGAACTCCATCCATTGTCCGGGTTCCTTCTGTGTCATTCGCTCACTCTGGACCAACAGGCACGAATCTCGGGCCCTTCCCAGCAGCAGGAGGAGCAGGAGGAGGCAGCGGCAGCTGATTCACTAAAGAGTGGATCACACAGCCGCTCCCCGCTGGGCACCACTAAAGAGTGGGTCACACAGCCGCCCCCCGCTGGGCACCACTAAAGAGTGGGTCACACAGCTGCCCCCCCGCTGGGCACCCCTACCTGCCGTGCAGCACTGGCAGCCCGCATGGCCTCTGAGGCCCGGCCCCCCCCTGCTCTCCTCTCAGCCTCCGGCCGCTCGGGCCTCCCCTCATGATACTTTTCTCATGGTTGTCAAACCTTGAAGCAACCAAGGCGTCCCTCGGGAGGCGAGGGGGTACGTAAACTGAGGCGCGCCCCGACAGTGGAATACTATTCAGCGCTAAAAAGAAACGAGCGGTCAGGCCCTGACGAGACGTGGAGGAGCCTTAGTGCACATGACTAAGCGAAGCAGCGGCCTGGAGAGGCCACGTGCTGTGGGACTCCAACTGCAGGACACCCTGGGAAAGGCTGAAGTAAAGAGACAGTGACACGTCCACGCCTGCCAGGGGCTGATGGGGAGGGAGGGGTGACCAGGAGAGGCTGGGGGCGTTTGAGGGCAGTGGCCGACTCTGCAGGATGCGGCAATGGGGACAGGTCCATGGAAACCCACAGAAAGCTCAACGCAAAGACTGAACCTTCACGTTAACTCGGACGTCAGCTAACGGGCACATGTCAGTTTCTGTCACCAAGTGGAACAAGTTTACCACACGACGGAGATGCCATGAGAGGGGAAACGGGGCAGGAGTATGTGAGAGCTTTCTTTGCTCTCTGAGCAATTTTCCTACAAACCAAAAACCGCGTAAGAAATAAAGTCTATTAAATTAAAAACAAAAACACATTTTTAAAAAGCCCAACTTCCTCAGTGATTGGCTCCTTCAGGTAGACTCAGCTCTGGCGGGGCGGACCAGGCTCGGGGGCGGCCCTGAACGTGTCTCCCCACGGGTCACTTTCTCGAAAGAAGCTGAAAGGCTCACGTGGAAGGAACTGGAAGCTCAGCGGAGACAGGAATCCCCTCAAATGCTCTTCCTGAAAAGCTGGGGGCTTTGGTGACCCTCCTGACCACGTCATGGATGGGAACCTGTCCAGGACCCGCAAGGGGCGTGCTAGAGCTGGGCTCTGGACGGCCAAGGTCGAGTTCGTGGCCATGTTCTTGCGGCGCAGGGTGCAGGCTCACCTGCAGGGGGGGCGGGCTGTATAGGACGCTGCCCACTGGCGGGGGCTCGTGCTGAGGGTACTCCCCGTCCATGCTGGGCCGCACCGCGAGCATCGGGCGGCAGATGGGGGGCTCCACGACCCGAGGCCGCCGGCAAGTCTATCTGGGCTTCCTGCTCCGTGGCGGCGGCGGTGGTGGTGACGTCATGTCCTGCAGAGAGAGACGTGGACACCTAAGACTGTGCCCTGACCCTGACCCTTGCCCATGGGCCGAACCAACAGGGCTGTCTCCCCTCCCGCACGCCACTGCACCAGAGCAGCACCCCTGCTATGCCCAGCAACTCCTCTGGCCTCCTGGGCCCCAGGCCCTGACTGCACCCGTTCACAGGGCCCCAGGGACCCGCCAGGAGCAGTGCAGCTGCAGCCAAGCCCTGCACCACGGGTTTGTGCCCGGCCAGCTGGAGGCTGCGGGGGGGGGGGGGGGGGCGGGGCGGGAAGGCGTAGGGCGGAATCCAACCTGGGCCAGCACCTCTGAGCTGGGGACCCACTGGGACCCCAGACCCTGTCCTGCCCCTCAGCAGCACTGAAAGGCAGTGCCAGAGGGTCCCCCAGGGTGGTCAGAGCTGAGCTGAGCAGGAAAGAGCCCTCAGACCTCATTTGGGGCTAAGGAAACGCCACTATCCCCACTAAGAATGAACCCGTTCTAGACTCTGGGGGACATCTCCCATCAGCCCCAGCCTTGGCACTTGGCCAGGAGCCCACCAAGGTCCCCCTGGGAAGAGCCTGCGGTGGCACGGGGTGTGCTCAGCTGGCAGGCGGCGCAGGACCTCGATGCAGAGGGAGGCAGGAAGGAGGCGGCGGCCACTCCTGGCCAAGCCCTTAAGTGAAGAAATCCTCGGGACTTCCAGTAATTTCAGCCCAGCCACACGCAGGCGGCTTGTGCAATCCTGCAGGCGGGCGGGGGGGCCTCACCCGGAGCTCCAGGGTTGGTGGCTGGCAGAGCAGAGCCTGGCTCTGCCCCAGGCCATCGTGCCCATCTTCCTGGGTCCTCTGCCCAGTCCTTGCTGCCACCACCTCGCTCCCACTGCCGACAGGGCCTGGACCCTCTGTGGCCCCCTTGGGCCGCCTGTAGGCCGGGACAGACAACCCCGCCAGAACCCCGCCCCCAGGAAACACAGACACCTTGTGGTCGGAGTGTTAGCAGATCCTAAAGATTTCAGGGCAGGCAGGTGAGGATCTGAGCCTGGCCCTGCCTTCCCAGTGGAGTGGGGGCAGCCGAGCTCCTCCCAGCCTCAGTGTGCGCATCTGGAAGATGGGCTGCTTGGGTAGAGCCCAGGAGCCTCTGCGGCTGGAGGCCACAGTGACCACTTCCTTGGCTGAGGCTCCAGGAAGCTGCTGGTGCCGGGATGATGCCCCTGGGGGTGTCCACTGGCACCCGGGATAGAGCAGCCCTTGCCATGAGAAGTGGGCGGGACCCACACGCTCCACAAGAGCCGTCTAGCCCCCACCCCCACCCCCCAACAAGAAGGCTCTGGCTGCTCCAGCCCTGGGCTCACCACGACGTCCCTGAGCTCTGGCCCCCGTCATGGGTCTCATCTCACGGCAGCCACAGCCCCCTGAGGCTGACCCTCCCACACCCAGGGGCCCCTCTCGCCAGGAGTCAGAGTCTTGGGACACCCAGGGCCCGGGGCTGACAAGCTCGGGAGGGCACACCGTGGGCCGTCATCGGGGTACGCCTGGCCCGAGGGCCCTCACCGGCAGCAGCCTGGGCCCAGAGCTCCTCCGTGGCCGCGTCCCTCAGGCCAGCTCCTTCCTCCCTGCAACCTGAGAGCCCCGGCTGTGGACCCCGTTCCAAGCGGCAGCCCCAGAAGGCGCAGGCACCGCGTTGTCGGCCCGGGTCCAGGGATAGGTTCGAGACAAAGATTCCCCTGGGAAGGGCTTCAGACACGGTGGCAGGGGGTAAGATGGCCCCACCACCTGGAAGACAGGCTGGGGACCCTCGAAGGTTGGACCTGTAGTCTTCACGTGACCTGGCAGTCCCACTCCCAGGTGTGTGCGAAGGACAACTGAACACACGTGTCTAGCCAGAGACCTGCATGTAGATGTGCACAAGGCACAAGTCACAGCTTCAGCGGTGCAGACAGCCCAAGGGCCCACAGGTAGGAACCGGAGCAGTGTCTGGTCAGCCGGTGTTTATTTTTAGGTGGTGTCTCAGGGCAGGAGCCTTATGCAGCGCAACACACAGCTCCCACGTAGGGGAGGGGCCTACGCTATCGCCACAGCTCACCACTTGGGGGGGGGATGTGGTTTCTTTCTGAAATCAAGCTTTCAAGTGAGTCACTGCAGAAGAGAAAGGTTAAGGAATTAAGGGCCCAGACAGCACCAGGATTAGGAGGGCGGACGTCAGTAGAGCCCAAATCCGACTCCAAGGACCTGCCCATGGCCAGCAGGTAACCATGACCACCTCCCGTCCCCTCTTCTGGCCCTGCCGGGGTCCTCATCTCCCCGGCTGGACCTCAGCGAGAGGCCAGACGCCCCAGGCCAGGCCCTGGGGTCTCACCCTGCACACGGCATCACTGGCTCAGCCTATTAGACACTCGGAACCAGTCACCACCCAGATCCGCTGACCAGTGTAGCCCGGACCCCCACCTGGCCGTGGCTCCCACAGGCAGAAGCCAGGACAAGAGTGTCGCCCTCACCGCTGGGGAGACGCTATGTTGTCGGAGGGTCGCATCCCTCGAGGGCCTGCCTCGTGAGAACCCTTACGCCTCAGACCTCAGCAGGGCACCTCTGCGAATGGGGAGGCCGTGGCCACCAGCTGCGGGTGCCCAAATTTGACATCGTCCCCTCACTGTGCATGATCTCAACACCCGAGCTTTCTGATGAGGACGCAGAGGACCCTCACTGGAGCCTTGATGACCCCTAAAGCTTGAGCTGCTCCACACCCATTTTCTCTTTCCTTTTTTTCTTTTATTATAGACAGGGTCTCGCTCTGTCATCCAGACTGGAGTGCAGTGGCGTCATCACAGCTCACTGTAGCCTCCAACTCCTGGGCTCCAGCAATCCTCCCACCTCAGCCTCCCAAAGTGCCAGGACTGCAGGGGTGATCGCCATGCCCGGCCCCCCACGCCCCTTTCCAACATGGCAAAGTGGAGGCCTGGAGAAGATCTGGCCCATGTAGCTGGACCCGGACCACAGCGAAGATGACTCAGTGCCCAACACAACTGTGTGTACTCTGCCCAGGTCCTGGGCTCTGGTCCACCCGGGCCTCATCCCCAGGCAAAGGGTCCCTTAAGCCTCTCGCTGGCAAATGAGAAAACCAAGGCCTGGAGAGGTGGTAAGGTGCCTTTGGGCCAGCAATCACAACCACAATGATAGATGTGTGCAGAAGCCTCTACGGGTCGCCGCAGACCCTCAGGGCCTGGTGGTCATCCCTCAACCCTGAGCTACCTCACCTGAGTCCTCACTGGGGGCATGATGGGCACCCTGCCCACAGGAATAGGCCCAAGTGTCCTGGGGGTCCTGACGGAGCCATGGCAGCCCAGGGAGCTGGTCAGGAGACATGCGCTGTCCATGGCCAAGGGTGACTCACCTGTCACTGTGACTGCCACCCGCTCGCCTTGCACAGAGCTTAGGACAGGCCAGTCACCCTCCGCTGCTGGGCTCCTGGGTTTTAGCAGCCACCAGGAAGGAGCAGCTTGGGGATCCCAGGACCAGGAGGGGTGGGAGGGCTGGCGGATTTCACAAGGCTCTGAGATGTGGGGTAGAGAGCCCTGTGGAATCTGGACGCCTGACCAGGCCTCGGTTTGGTCGACTGGGACTGTCTGGTGAGGGAGGGCCGCCGGGGCTTTGGGAGGCCTCAGGATTCGGAGCCAACAGTGGGCTTGGGCCCTAGCTGGGGACTGGCCCAGGAAGGGACACGGCAAGCAGCTCCTAGGCTGTGGAGCCCCGGCTGAGACAGCTCCGTCCCACACAGGGGTGAGCAGGGAGGAGGGCAAGGGCAGCCCCTGCCCACCTGCTGGCCTCACCTCACTCTAAGCACTGAGACGCCACTGGACTCATCTCCCTCAGCCCCACCCAGGCCTCTGGGGTCCACCCAGTGGCCTCCTGTGGGCCCAGCCTTGGAAAAGCAGCTGCCTGGTGGGTGGTAGGCACATGCAGATGACCCTGAAGGGCGGTGACGACACCCCAGGGTGCGCAGGGTTGGCAGCAGGCAGGGGAGGGCTGGCTGGGTCCACCAGGACCCACCCCACCCTGGGGCTTCAACGCCTGGACCAGTTCTTATGATAATACAGATTATTATAATTCACCCTGTCTGAGCGCTCCTCAGACCCCCAGGAGCATTTGTCCCTGGAAAGCCCCCTCCTCCAGGGGTGGGCAGGCCCAAAGGATGCAGAGGAAAGGGAAGGGTGTCGGTCCCAAAAACTCAGGAATAGCGACATCATCTACTGACCCCACCCAGACAGGGCCAGGCAGCACCCGCTGCAGCAGGTGGAAGGACATCTTGGCAATACAAAATGTTTTTGACCTCTTGCACCCCTGAGAGGGTCCCAGGACGCCCACGGTCCCGGGGCCACGTTTTAGGACTGGCAACACGGCACCATCCTCTCCACTTCTCTGCTGAGCCTTTTCCCACAAGAGCTCAGGTTTGCAGTGAGGTTACCAGTCCGCAGGGAGCCATCTGTGAATGGCGGAGCCAGCCAGTGGAGCCCCCACCACCACCTGAGGCTCCCCTGCCATGGAGGTGGGTGGTGGCAGCCCCATGAGCTCATGCAAGAGTCCTCAGGATGGCTGGGTGACGCCTATCCACTCCCCCACATCATCAGGCCACAGGAGCCGGGCAGGGAAGATGGGTGACAGTCCATGGCTAGGCTTACAGACTCCCCTGCGCTGGCGAGGGCCTCGAGCTGGTCAGAGACGCAGCCATCCTGGCCCAGAAGCTCGGGCACAGCCATGTGACAGCCACATCACTGCTCTTATGGCCCCTTCAGGAGGCCTCCCCATCCCCCATGGAGACACATGATCAGGGACCACTCCACACCCCAGATAAGAGCAGAGATGCGGCCTCTTTAAATCAACCTTTTCTTCTTTTTTAATCTAATGGAAGCCAGGCACAGTGGCTCTCGCCTGTAGTCCCCACATCTGGGGAGGCCAAGGCAGGAGGATCACTTGAGGCCAGGAATTCAAGATCAGCCTGGGCAATATGGCAAGACCCCATCTCTACAAAAAGTATTTTTAAAAAATTAGCACAGTAGCATGTGCCTGTAGTCCAAGGTACGTAGAAGGCCAAGACAGGAGGATCACTTGAGCCCAGGAGTTGGAGGCTGCAGTGAGCTGTGATCATGCCACTGCACTCCAGCCTGGGTGACAGAGTGAGACCCCTTTCTAAAAAACTAATAAAATAAATTAAAAATAAAATAAAATGATGGAAGCAGTGGATACAGATGATTTTTTAAGAAAAAAGACGAAAATGTAGAATTATAGTACACTAGGTGGTTCAGCGGGGAAAGGGCCACGATCCCAATGACATAAACACAGAACACTGACATAACCAAATAACCAAAACACGCCCACACACGTGTGCACCGCAGGCACACGCACATGAAAAACGGGGGAAAGTGGCCCATTCCAATGTCAATACTCTGTTGGTGACACTGCTCTGTCATTTTACAAGATGTTCCCACTGGGGGAAATGGGTACATGGAACCTCTTTGTATTGTTTCTTACAACAGCACATGAATCTACGACCATCTCAAAAACAAGCAGTTTTTTTTTTTTTTTTTTGAGACAGAGTCTTGCTCTGTTGCCCGGGCTAAAGTGAGTGCCGTGGCGTCAGCCTAGCTCACAAAAACCTCAGACTCCTGGGCCCAAGCAATCCTTCTGCCTCAGCCTCCCAAGTAGCTGGGACTACAGGCATGCGCCACCATGCCCAGCTAATTATATACATATATGTATATATTTTTAGTTGTCCAGATCATTTCTATTTTTTAGTAGAGACGGGGTCTCGCTCTTGCTCAGGCTGGTCTCGAACTCCTGACTTTGAGTGATCCACCCGCCTCGACCTCCCAGAGTGCTAGGATTACAGGCGTGACCCACCACGCCCGGCCAAAAACAAGCAGTGTAATTCATGGTGTGAACTCAGGAAGCACATCGGGCCCACGGTGCCGCTGTCCACCAGGCCCTCGGCTAGCAGTGGTGGATGCCGTGCCCCTCAGCCACCTTCACCCTGGACAGGGAGGCCAGGCTGGCCAACCACAAGCATACAAGCCATGCCTGGCCGAACCCAGCCAGCACATCTGACCCTCAATCCTCGTGTGGCCTGTAAACACATCACCAGGAGAGGCTGAGAGGACCCCTGCCCGCCCCATGCTTGGCCCCGGCCCCAGCACCGGGTCTTGCTGCCTCCCACAGCCCAGATGCCCCTGCAACGACAGGGCGCTACACAGCCCAGGCTCGGTGCCCAGGGAATCTGGGCCCCACACATCAAGAAGGCCCAGGGCCAGGCCTTCCCAAGGGCCCCTTGGGGCCGGTGTACACTAACCAACTGGTCATACACCTGCCCCCAGGAGCCCGGAGAGCACTGCACGTGAGCCTGTTTCCTCCCCTAGTCCAGCGGGTCCCCCTTGGCCCGAGCTGCCCATCCACACACAAAGCCATGGGGACATCTCTTCCCTCGGCCCATGTGCCCTGGCCAAGGGAGCATATTCCTAAACCACAGGCCTGACCGGATGAGGCCGCAGCAGTGCAGGGAAATACCTGATGAAGACTGTACCCCAGGGCCCCGCCCCCACATCCCCACCCTCCCTACAAGGGTGCTGTCCCACCCGCCAAGTCCTTCCCCTCATTCCTGGGTGTGCCCCTCCCTCTCTGTGCTCAGAATTGGGTGGGGCAGGTGTGGAGGTGGGCGCTGGGTCTCAGCCCCTGCAGCGGGGAAGCTGGCCTGGCTTCCCAAGGGTGCCCACTGCCCCTCTCTCAGTCAGGGCTGCCCACAGCTCGGGGACCCCACATCACGCCCTGCCTTGCTGGGACTCACCTGGCCCTTCCCCCCACTATACAGATAAAGAAACTGAGGCTCCCCGAGCCGAGAACAGGTCCCATCTCAGATCTCGGGGGCCCCTGGGAGCCCTTCGGCCCAGTCCGTAGGGGTAAACCTCTGCCAACTAGAACCCTATAGAGGGGCTGCTGTGACCCTCAACCCCAGCCCAGCGTTCCCCAGAGCTGCTTCAACCCCTCATCTGACACACAGGGAAACTGAGGTCCAGAACCTGAGGCCAGTCTCTTCTGATGCCTGCATGGGCACCCCGTAGGCCACAGTGCCCGGCGTAGACGCACTCTAGACTCCACACAGCGGACGGGGAGGGGCGTCCATGTGGCCAGCACTCAGGGTGGCCCAGCTCACAGAGCACGAGGGCTCTGCCAGGCTGAGGCTGGAGACTGAAAGGTGAAGGGGACAATTTAGAGGGTCCCCGTGGTACAGCAGGGGACGCAGGCCCCCAAAATTCACGTCCACCTGGCACCTGTGAGAGTGACCTTATTGGACACAGGGTCTTTGCAGACATAGTTAGTGATGAGGAGGTCACATGGGGTGGGGTTGGCTCCAAATCCAATGATTTGTGTCCTTAGAGAGAGACAGAGAAGACAGGACACGGAGAAGCCAGCCGTGTGGAGACGGAGGCAGGGACAAGCGCCACAAGCTGGGGACGCCAGGTGCTCCCAGAGCTGGGAGAGGCGGGAGGGTCCCCCCTAGAGAGCGGCCATGCCCACATCTGGGATTTGGACTCCCGGGCTCCAGGACTGGGGAGAAGCCTGCTGCTCAGAGCCGCCGGGTGTGGAGCTGTTACGACAGCAGCCCTGGGACCGACCCGGGAGGAGCTGGCTCCAGCACGCTCGGCCCTGACCCCAGCCCACCCCGCGAGCCTGGCAGGCAGGAGGTTGAAGGATGCGGTGTTCTGGGGTGACACTGGCATGGAGGGCTGGGAGCCGGATTGCCACAGAGTCCCCGGAGGCGTCTGTGTGGCAGCACCTCCAGGCTGCCAACCGTGGGCAAAGGCCACTGCTCCCGAGTCGGCCCTCCTGCACACGAGGACGCCGTGGGCCCACATGAAGCATGGGAGGTGGGTGCAGGGTGTGCGTTTGTTTCTTGAATTTCCAGCTCTGCCCTTGATGCCCCAGGAGGAAGCGTGGAGGTCCCCCCTCCCCATGGTGAAAGGTGGCACTGCTGCCTCTCAAGCCTGCAGGTCCCAGGGCCCGGGGCCCTGGGCCCTGGGGACTGAGCACCCGTGCTTCTCCCGTAGAGAAAGGCACGTTGGGTGGACTCGGGGGCCCGATGGGGTCTGAACCCCAGCTCCCCAGGAAGCCCCACCCCACACCACTGGGCACACTCCAAGGTGAGCCTCAGTAGACGGGCAAGCGGCCCTCACAGCCCCCTCCTGGGGAGGAATCCAGGGGTTCCAGCACCCTGATTTCCAGTGGAATCCCCCTCCCATGCCTTCCGGAGAGAAGGTTCACAAGCTTGGGACGGCCGGGACAGGGAGAACCCCAGTGGGTGACTGAGCTGACATAGCTTCTCCTGCAAAACCTCCCCTCCTGCCCCAACATGAAACCTCCCCCAGCCACGGGACCAGGTGCTGGGATACTCCAGGCTGGGGGACTTGCCCAGCAGAGACACCGTAGGTCCTCAGCGGGGTGGCCAGTGCCCCAGGATGTGGAGACTCAACTGCCCTGAAGCACGGCAGCGTGTCCAGGAGGCCCCAGCAAGGAGGGTCCAGTGACCCCTGGGCCTGCCCTGTCTCTGGAGCCAGCCATGGGAGATGGGCACAGACTAAAGCCCCAGACCCCACTGTTGGGGCCTCCAGGGCCCAGGAAGCGGACCGCACGTGGAGGCCCTGGTGAAGGGGAACCTTGCAGCCTGTCATCCCAACCCGACCCCGACAGCGGAAGCAACAGAGCCAGGAGGACGCTGGGGCCAAGAGTGGCAGCCGGGGAGCAAGGGCCGCACAGCCCCTCAAGGATGGGCACTGCCGTCCCCAAGGACGGAGAGGAGCCCAGGATCCAGGGCCAAGTAGGTGCCGGTGTTGTTGGGGGGAAGCCGGCATCTGGGGAACAGGACCCCAGATCCCAGAGGGGTGCAGGGGTGGGGCAGGGTGACAATGCTCAGTGAAATAAACCTTTATGCTGACAAGGAGACCCTCCAGGCTGGGCTCCAGAGGTACTGACGTGGGATCACCCACGGCCGGCTCGCTGGCCACAGACTCGCGGACATGTCGGTTTGTGCAGAACAGACCTGCAGGCCTGCGGCCAGCCCCAAGGAGCGGTGCTCTGTCACAGCTGCTTGGGGGGCAGGCTCTACAGATCAGCCCGAGACAGCTGGAGCAAGACAGGTCAGCAGCCCTGACCCACCCACCCGCCAGCCCCAAGGGCACAGCTTTCGGGTGCACGGCCCCCTCCCCGAGGCCTAGTGGGGATGGCAAGCCTCCTCAGTTACTGCTGGGGACGCAGCAGGCCCTGGCCCGGCCACCCCCTCCCAGTGTGGTTCACCCTCACCAGGGATAGCCACAGGCTTTCTTACAGTGATGCACCAGCCCACCCGCACCCCTGCGGCACAGAGATCCAACGGCAGCCCTTGCTCACCAACTCTCGCCGGTATCTGACTCCTGAATCCCTGCCCACCCGGACAGGTGCGGAATAGCTTCCTACGGCAGCCGAGGAGCTGCTTCTGCAAAGTGTCTGCTCGAGTCTGGTGCTTATTTGTGGTCTTCAAAAGGCTTTTGACGCACTGAGCTTGTGGTTTCCTCTGACCCACAGGTCTTCTTCTAAGCAGATGTGAAGTCAAATCCCACTCACTCCTGACTTCCTGGTCCTCTGAAACTGATGTGCTCCCGCTCGTCTGATGTCTGTGAGGAGGGTCTCACCAGCACCGCACTCGCTGCTGTCCCTGCTTGATGTTGGGTGTGTGCACCCCAGGCCAGCCAGCCCCCCAGGTCTCTCTACCTGGCCCCGTGGAGAGCCCCAAGTGGGATGTCAGCTGGTGTTGTCCACAGCCAGGTTTCACTGGTCCCAGGTGAGCAGTCCAACCAGTCACCACTGTCCTCAGGCTCCATTGGTCCAGCCTTGGTGCCAAGAGCATCACGAGGGACCTTCATCTGAGCCCAGAAGACGTCAAGTGTCTCACAGGAGGAGGAGGAGGAGGCTCACTCCCAGCTCTGGGCTGGGCTCGAGGGTTGGCAACATGGACGCCGACCCAGAGCAAGGTGCCCAAACCACCCAGGGAGGCCCACTTGCTCCACCCTGGCAAATGCCCACACGTCAGACCCTGACCAACCTCTGGGAGGAGGATAGAAGCCCCGAAATCACAGCCGCAGGAACCCCAGACTCCCCAGCAGAGCCCGGTCCCGTTTTCTCTTTCTGCCATGAAAGGGGACCACAGACGTGGCAGCTTAAAACAACACACGCGCCCTTTCCCGGCTCTGCAGGCCAGAGGTCCAGGTGCATCCAGGTTCCTCGGCCGCAGGTCAAGCCAGGCCAGAACCCAGGGGTCAGCTGGCCTGGCTCTCACCTGGGTTCTCCAAGGCAGGCTGCCCGGCCTGGAGCACAGCAGCAGGTTCTGGGCGACGCGGTCTCGGGCTCTGTCTCAGGCTCTGGGGGACGCCCCCAAGCATCCGCCTCTGAGGGTGAACCCCCACCTGTCCTCTCCAGGGCTGGGGAGGGGGCCGGGCAGGCGCACACCCAGGAGGGGCAGAGCCTCCCGGCACAGGAATGTGGCCCAGGGTTTCCAGATCGTCTGGTTTGTCAAGAGAAGCCTGAGTCTGGGTTTGGGGGTGGCAGCCCTGGCTTTCAGAGTCTGCGATCAGGCAGCTGCACCCAGGCCCCCCTCGCCCCAGAGTTCCTCCAGGTTCCCACCAGCCAGGGACAGAGCCGACACTCCATTAGGACCCAAGATACCCCCAATGCCATCCTGTGAGCCCCCATCCCCAGAACAGGGGGCCAGAGCCGTTCTTCGATCTGAGGGAGCCCTCACGAGTGGCCCAGGAGACACCAACGCACTGCCCCACTCCAGGCCAGTCGAGGGTCGGGAGGTTCCTACACCCCCATGGCATAGCTTCCTGGGCTGACCCCCCTCTTCCGGCCAAAGCCACGGAAAGCAGCCTGATGAGTGTCCCCTCCCCACCCCCCATCGGGCTCGGCCCCTCAGAACCTGCTGCCCCTGCTCCGTTCCAGACACGGACCGGCCCTTCCTGCGCAGCCCCTGTCCTCAGGCAACGCAGCAATCGTGAGCACCCCGTCAGCGCCGTCAGGGCCTCGGGGCACTGGGGGTCCAGGCAGTGAGAGCAGCTGCCCCGGGGTGAACCTTTCCTCAGTTTACCCGATGTGCAGAGAAGATGCCTCCTGGCTCCAGGCTGGAAGGGCACCTGGGGAGGGTGACTGGCCGCTCCGGGAGCCCAGCCCTGGGCCCTTGTTTGGGGCAGGGGCTTTCTCCTGCCTGCTGCCGCCCGCAGCTGCCCCACCCCGGCCCGTGAGTCAGCTCCATGAAGGTTTACTGCCCGCTGCAGGCCCAGGGGGCCGGCTCCCTGCCTCCTGAGGCCTGAGCATTCTGCGTCCATGGCCTTCAGCCCTGGTGAGGGTAGCAGGCTCCCAGGGAACTCAAGTGACCTGCCTTCCGGAACCTGGCGCATGTCACTTTTGAAATACAGCCGGTCCTGGAATGAAGGCCAAGGCTGCCTCTTTCGGTTTCACTTAGGGACTTGTTTGGCCCCGGACCGAGGTGAGCCCTGAGGTGGGCACCTGGACATGGAGGGGCCCAGCACCGCACGTGCCCGAGTCCCAGCCTAGCTGCCCCATGCACATGCTCTGGGAGGGCTGGCACTGTGACCCCAGACCCCCGGGCCAGGCCCAACCCCCACAAGAACACGGGGTTCCTCCAGTCTAGGGTCTGAGTCCAGGAGACACAGTATCTGGCTCTGGGGTCCCGGAAGAACATGGCCAGACCTGGAGCCCTATCCCCAGCCCCCCAGAGCTCTGTGCAGGGCCCAGTGTGGCAGGGAACAAGTGGCTGCAGGGCCTGCAGGGCAGGAGGGCGCCCCCAGCTGTCCCCAGGCTGCCTTGGGAGCTGACTTGGCATTCCCCTCCCCCGCTATCGCTGGAGGTCAGGCCAGGCCAATCGGGGGCCCAGGGGAACCCACAGGAGAGCCAGGTCACATGCCAAACCCCAGGACCCCAGCCCCTGCTCCCAGGCACACACAGCCCAAGACCTGCCCCGACCCCGCACAGGGAGCCCAGGTTCCTGCGGAAAACACTCCCTGCCTCCCGGAGCAGTGCTTTGGGGCACAGCCTAGGCTTGGGTGAGGGGCTCTGGAGGAGGTGGCCTGACCCCCGCCCAGCGCCCCCTGACATGAGCTGGCTCCAGAGCCGTGCGCAGGTCCTGGGGTCACCCACAGAGGTTCTCAGAAACAAGGACAAGCCATGTTCTCTTTCAAACACTTCTGTTTGCTCTGAGACACACACCACAAAATTCACTCACATAGTGAACAGCTCAGTAGTTTCTAGTCTATTCTGAACTGTGCCACCATCCTGTCTAGTTCTAGAACATTCCATCACCCTAAAAGGAAGCCCCATCCCCATCAGCAGTTACTCTCCACCCCCTCCCCAGCCCCTGGCACCCACAAATCCAAGTCCCGTCTCGGTGCATCTGCCTGTTCTGGACATTTCATATAAAAGGAGTCTCACACTGCATGTCCTGTGTCTGGCGTCTCTCACTGAGCACGTCTTTGAGGTTAACCCACGCCATAGCACAAGCCTTAGCACATCGATGAGGAGTCTAATCTCTGCCTCCCCAGGGGCTCTAGCAAGTCCAGTGCGGGCAGGTGGTGGAGCCAGCGTATCTGAAATCCCAGTCTAGAACCCCAGGTCCGAGTCACAGGCAAGGACAGGTGGCAACACCTCCCAGAGAGGGAAGTGAGGCAACCCATGTAGCCAGCGGTCTCCATCAGCAGTGACCCTGACGATGCCCCTGAGCTTGCAGATGCCGGATCAACCCCCCTGGCAGTGGGAGGGGGCCAGGAGGCAGGTCCAAGGGGTTGGGGGGCCCGCCACACTGCCCAGTGGGCAGGTCAGCATAGGAACCAGGTCTGGGTGACCTCGCTCTCGGGCTACACCCAGCAGGCGGCCAGTTGTACCCCGCCCGCCCAAGTGCTGTCTGACCATACAGCCCTCAGCTACGGAAAAACTGACTGGACACGCTCCAAGCCTGCTCGTGGCAAATCACATGCATGCATGCACAACACACACACACACTTGGGTACACAGGCACACACACAACACGCATACACAGACAATGCACCCACACATGACACATACACATGTCAGAGTACACAACCACCACATGCATACACATACAGAATGCACAAACACAGCCACGTGCACACACACGACACATGCGTGCACATGACTCAACACACGAATAAGCAGAGACATGCATGTACACACACATGCACACAGTCCCTGGGACTGTGCTGGCACCACGGACGGGGGTTTCCTCCACACAACGCATCCCGTCTACCCCCCGTGTGTTTACAGTCTTAGATTACATTACACTCCCAACCCGACATAGGAACAAGCCGACCCCACCGCCTGCAGGGGGCCCTCCCGGGAGGGAGGTGGCCTCTGGGGACTGGGCTTGTTCTGCCAACACAGTTGCCTCTTTATTCCGGGCCGAGCTCGCTGCGCTGCGTCGGCGTTTCCGCCCAGGCCTTGCCAGAGGGGCATCTGAGACTTTGCTGGAACTCAGGCGGCTGTGCCTGCCTGGCTCACACCCCCAGGGTGGGGAAGGCAACAGCCCCGCGAGGCTCAGGACACTGACCGGCACAGGGTCCAGCGGCCAGAGCACAGGTCGTCTCCCCGACCTGTACACCTCCCAGCCAGCCGACTTCAAAGCCAACTGTGAATGAATGAATGAACAAACAAATGCTGCCTCTTCTGTGCTCTGCCCAACAGAGACTCGCCCTGGAAATCCAGCCCCTCACCTGGGCCCGGGCTGGGTCTCATCTGCACAACCCTTCCCCCCACCAGGGTCCTCCAGGCTCCCAGCAGGTGTGAGCAGACTTCTGCTGGGAGCCTCCTGCTTGTCTGAAATCACACCCCTGGGGCAGGCGGGCGCCTGCCTGGTCCTTCCCCTCTCCAAGGAAGAGGGAGCCTGCTGGAGTCTCCCCTGCCTAGGAAGCCCTGGGACCCCACCCACCCAGGTGTCTCTCTCTGGCTTTCTCCGCAAGGACTCTGAAGGTGGCCCAGAGCAGACAGCTCTGAGAAGCCATCACCCCACCTCGGGGGGCCTCCCCTGGGAAAATCCAGGGGAGGGCAACCGGGAAGCGGGTAAGCTAGACAGTGCCTGGAAGAAAGGGCGTGGCCAGGCGCGCACCCTCCCTGGGCTACCCGCCTGGCCTGCCACAAACTCTGAGGGTCCCAGGTCCCTGCCACTCTCCTCCCAGGGTCCAGTCAGTCCCAGGGAGGGTGCCCATGACAGCGCTGCGCCCCTCTCAGTCGGGCAAGCAGGGACTGGCCTGGAATAAAGGTCGATGCCTGTGACCGGCCAGCTGGCTCCATCTGGGGTCTGCAGCATTGGGCCCCCAGAAGCACCGCCGGTGAGCCGACACCCACCGTGCCAGGTGACTTCACCTGAGAGCAGGTTACGTTGGTTCCAAGCGAAGGTCAGCCCTACATCAGCCCCCACTTTGCCACTCCGTAAAACACCCGCTGCCCCCCAAACTGCCAGCAAACATTGACGCAGGCCAGCTCCTCGGCAGCCGCGTTAACAGGGCACAACAGATGGCACCCAAGCCAGCCCGTCCGGGCAGTCCACAGGCAGGAAGGCCATTCCGGAGCTGGCGGGACTAACAGGCATTCCAGGAAGCAGAAGCCAGGGGATGTCCCGACTGCACACTTCGCAGACTTGATTTTATTTTACTTTTCAGAATGTGAATCACTTCATTTAGTGAGACACTTTGCCGTCCCTGCCCTAGCATCCCTGGAGGCGCAGGGTGGGTTCTCCCTGCTCCCCCAGCGGCGGCCAGTCTGGGTTGGTCCCTCCAGGCCCCGACAGCCTCACTCCCAGGGCTCTGGGGTGGTGGGGAGAAGGCTGGGGAGGGACAGGACCCACGGAGCCGACCTCCCCTTCCCCATCCACCGACACGAGCTGCTCCTGGGGCCACCTCTGGCGACACACTCCCACCTGACACGCTCTGTGCAGCCGTCCTTGGGCTCGTCTACTGCCAGCAAGCCCCTATCCCAAACCCGGGGCCCACACGGGGAAACAGGCGTGTCTGCCCCTCCTGGAGGGGCTGGGGTCAGCGTCCCCAGGGCAGTGGGGCCAGGAAAAGGGGGTCCCGGGAGGGGGTCGCTGAGGAGAAAGGGGCTCGAACCCCCAGTAGCCTGGGTTCGGGGATCAGGGAGATAGCAGAGATGCGGGGTCACTGGGGGAAAGTGTTAGGGTCACGGGACGCACGGGGTTGAGGGTCAAATGAAGGAATGGTCGAGACCCCAGGAAAAAGCGAGCTCGGGGTCACCGGGGGCTCCAGGGTCACTGAGAAGACCGAGGTCAAGGATCACCAGAAAAACGAAAGGTCGGGGGACACCAAAGAAAGCGGGAAGGAAAGGTTGAAGGGGGTCGCCGCAGAGGGAGGGGTCAAAGTTCACGGCTGGGGGGCGCCAGGCAGCGCGGGGTCAAGGTTCGCGGCGGGGGACGGGGGTCGCAGTCGCGCTCGCCCCCGCCCCACGGCCCCCGGAACCCTCAGCCAGGGGCGCGCGGGGACGCGCACGGCCGGAGGCGCGACGACCCAGCGCGGAGCCGGGCGCGGGGTCGCGGCGGGGTCGGGGCGGGGAGTCGCGGCCAGACGCGCCTCACCTCGGACCCGGATCCGGCCGGGCGCGGAGCCCGCGGCGCCTCAGTTTCTCCGAGCCTCTCGGCGGCCGCGGCTCACTTCCGGGTTTCAGGCGCCATCTTGGGGGCCCCGTGCACTTCCGGTCATGCCGCGGGGGTGGGCCGCCGGGGGCGGGGCCTCGGGTGGTGTGGGAGCGGGGCCTCGGCGCGGGGGTGGGGCCACCCTCCAGGCTTCGGAAAGGCGCCGGGACTTCGACGACGCCGGGTTCGAATCCAGCCCTGGCTTGTGCAGCGGGGACCCGGGCACGTGCCTTACCCTGCTCCGGCCTCAGTTTCCTCCTCTGCAACGTGCGGGTGAAATCGAGCCTGCTGTGCTGTGCACATGCCTGCTGCCCCTCCTTCCTCGGGACCCCTAGAGGGGTCCAGGCCTTTAAACACGCACGTCTGCCGCTGGTGCACTTGCAACCGGGACCTTGAAAATGCTGCTGTGTGCCCGGCCTCCAAAGAGGACCCAGTTCTCTGCCCTGGCCTCAGGAAGCCCCTCGTCGGGGGGAGAGAGGGCCAGGACCAGACACTCCCACGTGGAAGAATAGGCCTGGGGCCCAGAGACGATGAAGTTTCTTCCTAGGACTTCGTGGAGGGCTACGTGGTGGAGGGGATATTGAAGCTGGGTTTTGAGATTCAAGTAGGAGTTTGCCAGACAGAAAAGAGTAGAAAGGACAGGCTAGGTAAAGGAAAAGCTGTTCAAAGGCTTTTCTAGTAAGGGAGAGGAGTATGTTTAAAACCTGTTAGCCCTGCAAAATTCAGGCCAAAGACCTCCTGTCATCAAACCTGACACACAAAAGAACAGACTGGAAACCTGAGATCCGGGGAGGAGAAGTGATTTCTCCAGAGTGAGGTCTGCTTTGGTATGCTTAGTTCTCCGCAATTGGGGTTGTAATCTCAATTTTGAAACTGTTACGCTGTGCATGGTGGCTCATGTCTGTAATCCCAGCACTTTGGGAGGCAGAGGCAGAAGGACCAATTAAGGTCAGGGGTTTGGGCCCAGCCTGGGCAACACAGCAAGACCCCATCTCTACAAAAAATGAGAAAAATTAGCCAGGCGTGGTGATGCCTGCACATACTCCCAGCTACTTAGAAGGGGCTGAGGCAGGAGGATCACTTGAGCCCAAGAGTTCAAGCCTGTAGTGAAAAAAAAAAAACTATTTTTCACAGCTAATGAAAAGCTATTATATTGAGCAACAGAGATTCAGAAGATTGAATAAGCTGACTTGGGGATGGCTGGTGTCCAGCTGCTTTTTCTCATTTCCTCCCACACAGGACCATCCACAGAATTTCCAGGGCCCAGTGAAAAACAAAAACACAGGGCCCCTTGCGCAAAACTTGCTGAAGAACTTCAGTAAGGCAACAGCTAAACATTAAACTGAGCGTGGGGACCTTCTGAGCACAGATGCGGGGCAAAGGCCCAAGTCACACACCTATGAATCTGCCCCGTTCCCAAGACGGCCCTCTGAGAGGGAGAGACTGGCATTACCTGCATGTCACGGTGAGGAAACTGAGGCAGTGCACTGTTCAGTAGCTGGCCTAAGGTCTCATCAAGCGATCGGGAGAAGGCATGGATTCGACCTCTGCCGCGTCCGCCTCAGGAAACCACGAGGTCTCTATGGGTAATTTTGCCCGAAATGGGGGCAGTTTGCCCAGGCCGGGTGGGTCAAGCCATTTCAGCATAGAGGAATCTGCCAAGTCGGGGGATGTCTAGGGAATTAGTCAGATTCGGGGATTTCCAGGGAATCACAAGAGGCAGCTTTAGAGAGCCGTCGGGACGCAGCTCTGGAGCTCACGGCCCAGCTTTGGGTGCAGCTCTGCTTGTGTGCTGTGTGACCCCAGGAAAGTTGCCTAACCTCTCTGTCCCTCCAGTTTCCCACCTATAACATGGGGAAGGCGATAATACAAGCAGCTACTTCCTGGGTTGTCCAGATAACTGAATGAGACAGTGCCTAGGACTGCACCATTAGGAGTATTTCCAGATAAAACTCCAGATCTTTCTCTAGCCACGGGCACAGTGTCACATCAGCGAATGTTCAAGGAGGAAGTCGTGAGGAGGAAGGCTGAGGTTGGAGGTCTAGAGAGGAGCGAGTCTGGACAACGCAGGTGGATGGACGTAGGCCAAGAGCCCGAGGGAGCCACCCAGCTGGCCAGAGGCATCCACAGTCCCCTCCTAGCCCTGGCCCTGGGCCCGGGTCCTTGGTGCGTGGTGACAGGAGGAGAGGGCTCCTGGGAGACGGGGTTGTGGCAGTGGCGGTGGTTTTCTGGTGAGGCCGTGTTGGAGGTCCGGGTCCTCCTGCCCTAAGCCCTCCCTCTGCCCCCCTCCCGTGCAGGCACCTCCTAAGTGTCCCCCCAGGCCCTTTGACAGACTCTCGGACGTAGAGTTGCGGGATTGAATACAGCACATCTGGTTAAATTTGGATGTTCGGTACATGACGGATACTTTTTTAGGGTAACTATAGCCCAGACCACGTTTGGGAAAGACTTATCATAGAGAGGAAGGCTCCGTGTCTCTGAAATTCAAACTGAACCAGACGCCCTGTATTATTTTTATTGGCACAATCAAGCAACCCATCATGGGGAGGTCGCACAGAGAGAAATGGGGTCCCAGAGCCGGGCCACCGAGCTGCCCCGGCTACCAGGGGGAGGGCTGGGCCTGGGCCCACCTGCCCACTGGGCACGGTCGTGGGGCTGCCAGGGGGAGCCGCAGCCCAGCCCAGCGCTGTGCTTCAATTACTCTCATACTGGCCCGAAGGTCGCCCATATTGAGGTCCTCCAGCTGCCTTTTAGTGTCCCTGTCCAGGAGGTACCATCCTGGAACCGCCCCCACCAGCCTCGATGTCCCTCCCTGGTGGCAGGAGGCCCCCAGGGCTGTGCCCCTTCTACAGCCCCAGAAACTGAGCAGGGGGCGTGGCTCCGGGCACATCCTCAGACCTGGGCAGGTGAGGCGGGGCAGGTGGGCCTGATCTGGCCCAGCCCGGTGGGGGGTGGGCAGGGACAGCCAGCCGGAGCTGCTTCCTGTTTCTCCACATTCTGGAAAGTCCCTGGGTTCCCAGCCCTGGGGACGGACACCTCCTCCCTGCCAGCCTCCCCCGGCCAGGAGCCTGCCCACTTCTCCTTTCTGTACCACTTCCCCCCGCAGACCCCAGCCTCAGGATCCACCGCCCCCCCCCCCGCTATTCTCCCTCCCAAGCCCCAGGCAGCTCCTTCCCTTCGTGCAGAAGGGGAAACTGAGGCAGGACCAGCCGGGGCTGCCCGAGCCACACGAGGCTACGTCTGTCCCCTTCTTTCTCTTTTCTGTCTCTCTCTCCATCTCCCTGTCTCTGTCCCTTTCCCCCCAACCTGCCCATGTCTGACTCTGTGTCCCTCTGTCTCCCCCGTCTCTGCCCTCCAGCTGCCTCCCCTGCACTGGCCCCTTGCTGCCCAGCACACACTCTCTCTGCAGCCAGGCCCCGCCTGCCACCTGCCCCATGGTGCCCTCTGGCAGGTGCTGGCCGGATGTTCGTGGGCCCTGCAGCTCCCTTCTTGGCACAGCCTGGGCAGGAGCAAGACCCTACCAGGCAGGGCCCCAGCCGCCTCTGCGCCAGAACGACTTCAGGGAACAGCAAACCCGTCTGACAAGTCTGAGGTCCCTCTCTGGACAGGCCTCCCCGCCTCCGCACTGAGGCTGGGACATGGGGCCCGGACTGCAGGGGAGGAGTGACACAGACCCAGCACCCCCAGGCTGGGCATGTAACACCCCCAGGCCAGCTGTTGAAGGAAGATCAGTAAATCACCCATCACCTGGGTGGGAAAGGGTGAACAAGGAGGAGGCACAGCAGGTGTGAAGGCCCAGGAGTGGGAGGGGTCCCGAGAGCAAGTGCAGGGCCCAGGGCGTGTGAGGGTGGATGACTGGGAAAGGGAGGACCAGGCCTTTATCCCAGGGCACTAGGGAGCCATGGAAGGTTATAGAGCAATGGAGTGGTACGGCCAGGGTGGGGCTAGAGTTTACTTCATCTGCCCTGATGTGCTGGATGGCAGGAGGCTGGGCTGCTGCCCCGAAGTCGGAGAAAGGGGCTACACTTTGAACTTCATTCTGTCAAGGGCTGATTGAGAGCTGGGCTTGTGCTGGAGAAGCACTGGGGGAGGGGCGAAGACCCTCAGGATGCCCCTCACCCTGGACTCTGCACCCAGCCCCATCTCAGCGGGTGCCAAGGCAGAGGGCTGGCTTTGTCCCCAGGGCAATGGGGAGCCGTGGGAGGATTTGGAGCCCCACAGGAGATGCGGCCAGGGTGGCAGGGCACAAAGGGAGGGGAGAGGGCATGGGGCGGGGGTGCAAGATCGGGCTGCAAGGTGAGCAAAGGGATGAGATGGGGCTGGCCGCAGGTTTGGGGCCATGGATTCATCCAAGACACATTTATTGGGTGCCACTCAAGGCCAGGCCCCATTTTCGATGCCAAGGCCACAGCAGGGAACAGAGCATGCCCCCAGGAAGCTCCCAGCCCAGGAAGCAGCAGGACACCTGGGCAGCATAGGACGCCCACGCATTGGCCCTCAAGGGCAGGCCTCTGCTACATGAGCTCCTGCCAAGAGTCCTAGGAGGTGCAGCAAGCTCCCAGCCCCAACCCTGGCTGTCCCAGGTGTACACCGCAGCCAGCCCCAAGGGCTGAGGTCACCTGTGCTGGGACTTTCTGAACCTTCACCTTGGGTCCCCTGCCTGGCCCCAAGGGAAATTCCAGAGTCCTGGAATGACTCATTCAAGGGACCAATGGCTCACAGGGACCAGCTCTTGGGGGGCGTCAGGGGTGTTTAGAGTACTTTGTGGAATCTGCCCACCCCGCTCTCAGCCCCAGTTCCTGCTGCATCGCATCACACAGGGAACTGGGGAGAACCTGAGCCTCCCCACCTCAGCCCCAGGTCAGCATCTGCAGGGCACGGGGCCAGGGGAGTCTGGGGTCCAACAGGAGAGAATGTGGGGAGCTCCTCCTCCCCTGCCAGTTATCTCAGGACTCCAGAGCCGCAAGGACGACCTGCAGTGTGGGGGGCACGAGTTAAGACTCCCAGAGTTCAAATCCCAGCTCTTCCACCGAATAGCTGTGTGACTGCAGGCAAGTGACATGACCTCTCTGTGCCTCAATTAGCCCATCTATAAAATGAAGATAATCGTAGTACCTCTCTTGGAGAGTTTTTGTGAGAATAGGGTAAATATGAGTATGTGTGAAGCATCTGGAGTCGGGCTGGGGATGTGGTGAGGACTTCACAGTAAACAGAAAAAATGTCATAGCGGCATTAATTGCAATACCAAATACGGGACCAATGCAAACCTCCCTCCACGCATGAATGATGAAAATGCTGTCCATCCGCAGTGGAATATCATGCAGCCACGGAAAGGAAGGAGGCTCCGACACAGACCATGGTGTGGATGGACCTTGAGGACATCGTGCTCAGTGAGAGATGCCAGACACAGAAGGACACATAGTGTGAGACTCTGTTTATGTGAAATGTCCAGAACAGGCAGAGCCACAGAGATGGGATGTGGATTCATGGGTGCCAGGGGCTGGGAGGGGATAGGGAGTGACTGCTGATGGGGACAGGCTTCCGTTTGGGGTGATGAGAATGTTCTGGAACTTGATAAAGGTGACAGTTGCACAATATTGTGAATATGCTAAATGCCACTGAGTTGTACACTTTAAAATGATTAATTGTCTGTTAAGTGAATTTCACCTTAATTAAAAAAAAGAATAGAGCCGGGTGTGGTGGCTCACGCCTGTAGTCCCAGCTACTTGGGAGGCTGAGGCAGGACGATCGCTTGAGCCCAGGAGTTGGAGGCTGCAGTGAGCTGTGATGACGCCACTGCACTCCCGCCCAGGCAACAGAGTGAGACTGTGTCTCGAAGAAAAAAAAAAAAAGAATCTTTTCATTGCAAGTGACACAAACTGAAACTACAACTGGCTTTTAAAAAAGGGAATCTTTTGCTCATGGAACTGAAAGATCCAGGGATAGATCTAACTTGGGGTCTCTCCCCCTCACGGATGGCTCATCTTCGGTGGTGGGGGCTGTCCTGTGCACTGTAGGGTATTGGGTAGCATCCCTGGCCTCCACCTGCTCGATGTCAGTAGCATCCCCGCCCAGTCACGATGACCAAACAGGTCTCCAGACATTGCCAGGTGACCCCTGGTGGGGGCGGAATTGCCTTTGGGTGAGTCCCACTGGCCTAGTTGCTTTCAGGTGTGGCTGGATCCAGGCCCCTCAAACAGAATCCCTGAGGACAATTTCTCCAATTCTCCATCTCGCCACCCTGCCATTCTCTCTTGTGACTTTTATCTTCGACAGGCTTCCTTCCCCCTTATGGGGACACAGATGATACCATCAGCCCCAAATCTCATCCCTCCATCCCCTTTCTTTCTTTCTTGAGACAGAGTCTTGCTCTGGCACCCAGGCTGGAGTGCAGCGGCATCAGCCTAGCTCATGGCAAATCTCCAACTCCTAGGCTCAAGTGATCCTCGTGCCTCAGCCTCCCGAGTAGCTGGGACTACAGGTGCCACCACCCCTGGCTAATTTTTCCTATTTTTAGTAGAGACAGGGTCTCACTCTTGCTCAGGCTGGTCTCGTACTCTTGACCTCAAGCAATCCTCCCACCTCGGCCTCACAGAGTGCTGCGATTACAGGCATAAGCCACCACACCTGGCCTAAAAACAGTATTATGATACAGGCCAAGCGTGGTGGTGCACACCTGTAGTCCCAGCTACCTCTAGACCACGACCGCCAACCTGCAGCCTGTGGGCCAAGTCCGGCGTGCCATATGAATTTAGACAAGCCACAGGCTAAAAATAACTTTGACATTTTAAAGTGTTTGAAAAAATTCAAGAAAAGAATAATATTTCATGACATGTGAAGATGATATGAAATTCAGTGTCCATATCAGTGTCCACTAATAAAGTTTTATTGGCACACAGCCGTGCACATCCCTGGAAATATCCTTTTGTGCACTACGGTGGAGTCTGGCAGTTGCAACAGAGACTGGCCCCCAAAGCTGAAAATATTTGCTTTCTGAAGTTGACAGAATAGGTTGGCCGATGCCTTCTCTGTGTGGCCGTGTGTCTCTGAGACGCAGTGTTCTCATCTATAAGCTGATGAGTATGGAAGGACCTTAGCGGAGAGGTGCAGCAGACACTAGGTCAGTCTATGTCAGCCGTGGTTATCACTATCATCCTTCAAGTGGCCGGGGGTGGGGGGGTCTCCCCCAGCTTCCTCCAGGCACAGGCGGGAGACAGCGGCCGCACCCACGTGGCACCTGCACGCGCTCCTCGAGCAGGGTAAGTTAACAAGATCCCACGGATGAGTTGAAGAGGCAGGGAAGGGGTGTGGGGGGAGAGGGGACTCGGCAAGGAAGCTCAGGGAAGGTCGTTGTGAAGAGGTAACAATTAAGCTGTGACCCGAATGAGTGAAGGAGGCAGTTGTGTGGATTCTTGGGGGAAGAGGGTTTGAGGCGGCAAGTACGAACATCGCGAGATGGGAAGGACCCTACCTGCTCGGGTAACAGGAGGTTCAAGAAGGACAGTGTGGCTGGAGCAAAATCACCACAGGCCTGGGGTTGCATGCTCTGGACCACCCGGTGTGATTCAGGCACCATGTTGACCCAGCCATTCCATTCCCAGGTTGAAAACATACATCTGTACAAAAGCTGGTATACATATATCCCTAGTAGCGTTACTCATGATAAAAGCAAAGTGTGAGCAATTCAGATGTCCGAATGGATGAATGGTTAGGCACAATGTGGTCCATCCACACACTGGAATGTCACTCATCCACGAAAAGGGATGAGGCTCTGACACAGGCCACCGCGTGGATGGACCTTGAGGATGTCGTGCTAAGAGAGAGACGCCAGACACAGAAGGACACACGGTGTGAGACTCCATTTATATGAAATGTCCAGAACAGGCAGATCCACAGAGATGGGACATGGATACATGGTCACCAGGGGCTGGGGGAGGGGGATGGGAAGGGACTGCTGATGGGGATGGGGCTTCCTTTTGGGGTGATGGAATGTTCTGGAATGAGTGGTGGTGGTTGCACAATCTCATGAATGTACTAAAATCCACTGAACTGTTCATTTTAAATGAGTGGATTAAATTGCATGTGAGTTATATCTCAACAAAGCCATTTAAAAAAAGATCAGACAAGCACATAGTCCATTTGCCTTCAAGCAATGACATCATGCCAGGTCACAAAGGCCCCAGAAAACTCCAGTGTTCACTCGGCCAAGAATAAGAGTCAAAAATGCAAAAGATGCCTCAAGCAATAATATGAAAATGAGCCAGGTGTGGTGGCACATTCTCAGTACACTCTCAGCTACTTGGGAGGCTGAGGCAGGAGGGTCACTTGAGTCTAGGAGTTCGAGACCAGCCTGGGCAACATAGCAAGACGCCATCTCTAAAAACTAAAAAAACTATATGAAAATAATTTTGAGGCCAGGCGTGGTGGCTCAGGCCTGTAATCCTAACACTCTGGGAGGCCGAGGCAGGTGGATTGCTTGAGGTCAGGAGATCCAGACCAGCCTGAGCAAGAGCGAGACCCCGTCTCTACTAAAAATAGAAAGAAATTAATTGGACAGCTAAAAATATACAGAAAAAATTAGCCGGGCATGGTGGCGCGTGCCTGTAGTCCCAGCTACTCGGGAGGCTGAGGCAGGAGGATTGCTTGAGCCCAGGAGTGTGAGGTTGCTGTGAGCTAGGCTGACACCACGGCACTCTAACCTGGGCAACAGCAAGAGACTCTCTCAAAAAAAAAAAAAAAAAAAAAGAAAGAAAAGAAGTTTGACCCCAGGCTCTCTGGAAGGGTGCCTGGACCGTGTTTTGAGAACTGCAGCTCTAGAGATAAGGGCACCCCTGCTTTTTGTTTTAACATCATCCTGTTATCTTTATCACGGCTGAGCGATTTAACAAGGGTTCACAAATACCTCAGCCACTCGTCAGGCAGAGTTCACCTTTTCCAAATTGTCTCAGATAAATACATATTTTTAAAAATTTTTCTCCTCCTTCTCCTATTGTCTTTTTTTTCTTTTAAATAGTTTTTTGGGCTGTGAATCTGAACAAGGTCTGCCTTCCGTGAGTGGCTGATAGGACTCCGATGTCTCTTGTAATCTGTAGTCTTACCCTCCCTGTGTCTGTCTGTGGTTTGGTTGTTTCTTTTGTACAAAACCCAGTTGTTTTTCCTGTTAAGTTTCCCACAGTCTAGAATGTGCTGATTTCTTTGCGATAATTTAAGTTTTTGAATAAGTAATGCATTCCCTTGTTTCAAAACTCGAGGCAAAAGCACACTCGGGGCGCAGCCACCGTGGAAACAGTCTGGCACTTCCTCAAAAAGTTAAACACAGAGTGACCCAGCAAGTGCAATCCCGGGCATGTACCCAGAAGAAGGACAAGCAGGGACTTGAATTGATATGCGCACACACGTGTTCAGAGCAGCACTGGCCAGAAAGTGGAAAGGACCCAATGACCATCAGCGAGTGAATGGATCAACCCAACGTGGTCCGTCCACACACTGGAATATCACTCAGCCATGAAAAGGGACGAGGCTCTGACACAGGCTACAGCATGGATGGACCTTGACAACATTGTGCTAAATGAAGACGCTAGTCACAAAAACACAGTCCTCTGTCCTCATTAAACACTAACTCCCCCTCCCCCAGCCCCTGGCGACCACGAATCCATGACCCGTCTCTGTGGATGTGCCTGTTCTGGACGTTTCATATAAATGGAGTTTCACACCGTGTCCTTCTGTGTCTCACTTCTCTCACTGAAAATCTCACTCGAAATCCTGCACAGCCGTGTTCCTGGCAGTGTGGTTCATAGTCACCGAAAACTGAAAAACAGGCCGGGCACAGTGGCTCACGCCTGTAATCCCAGCATTCCGGGAGGCCGAGATGGGAGGATCACTTGAGGTCAGGAGTTGGACACCAGCCTGAGCAAGAGTCAGACCCCATCTCTACTAAAAACAGAAGAAAATTAACCAGGCATGGTGGTGTGTGCCTGTGGTCCCAGCTACTTGGGAGGCTGAGGCAGAAGGATCGCTTGAGCCCAGAAGTTTGAGGTTGCTGTGAGCTAGGCTGACGCCACGGCACTCTAGCCTGGGCAACAGAGGGAGAGCCTGTCTCAAAAAAAAAAAGGACACTTGTCATTGGATTTAGGGTCCCCCTAAGTAATCCAGGGTGATCTCACCTCAAGATCCTTAGCTTGATTACAATCTGCAAAGGCCCCTTTTCCGAACAAGGTCCTGTCCACAGATCCCAGGGATTCAGATGTGGACTCAGACTTTGGCAGGTGGGAGCCACCGTACACCCACTCTGCCTTACTTAAAAATGAAAGTGCAGTAGAGCCATCCCCACACTTTCTCTCACATCTCTACCTCGCACGTTAGGCCCGGGATCGTTTGGAAGCAAAATCCTAGAGCTGGTATATTTTTATCCTTAAATGCTCGGGGGTGAGTCTCTGACCCTAAGGTTCTCAATCAGGGTGATCCCGCCGCCAGGGGACCCTGGGCGTGTCTGGGGACCTCTGTGGTTGTCACGACTGGGCTACAGGGATGCGCCCAGGGCTGCCCCGCCCCAGACAACTATGGGGCCCCAGTGTCCACAGTTCCCCAGGGCAGACACGCTGTTCCGGAATGGTCTGGTCTTAGTGACCTTGGGCGTTTGAGGCCAAGCGTCCCTGCGCTATTTAGGACGTTGCTAGGTGACAAGGTCCAGCAGAGGGTGACAATCCCACGCGTCACCACCGTAGGGACAGTGCGCCCTGGGTCTTGGTCCCTGCGTGGTGGCCCAGCGCTCCCTGGAGCGCGCACTCACACCCGCGCCCAGCGCACCCGGGCTGCAGCCCGCGCCTGCCCCCTAGCGGCCGCAGCGGTCCACACGGACCGCCAGCCCCTTTTCTGTCCACGTCTTATTCTGTGTTTTTATTTTTTATTTTTATTTTTTTATTTTTTTTTTGAGACAGAGTCTCACTCTGTTGCCCTGGCTAGAGTGCCATGGCATCAGCCTCGCTCACAGCAACCTCATACTCCTGGGCTCAAGCAATCCTACTGCCTCGGCCTCCCAAGTAGCTGAGACTACAAGCATGGGCCACCATGCCCGGCTAATTTTTTTATATATGTATGTTTTAGTTGTCCAGCTGATTTCTTTCTATTTTTTTTTTTTCAGTAGAGACGGGGTCTCGCTCTTGCTCAGGCTGGTCTCGAACTCCCGAGCTCAAACAATCCATCTGCCTCGGCCTCCCAGAGTGCTAGGATTACAGGCATGAGCCACCGCGCCCGGCCCCACGTCTTATTCTGAATAGGACTGTCGTGGCATTCTGGGTAGGGGCTGACCTTGTTTGGGAACCACCCCCTGCCTGCTGTGGCGCAAAGCTTGACCCCACTCCGCTGCGTAGGGGCTGAACTGGGCCCGTGAAGATGGGGTGAGCGGGGATCAGGACCCCAACTTTTCAAGAGACAGACTGACTGGGAGGAGATCCAGGACTCTGGGGTCTGCAGCCAGCCAGACAGGCTGGGAGGACATGTGGGCACTTCTCAGTGGCAGCGGAAATGACTGGGGGTCTGGCATCAGAGCTGGGGGCAGAGATGCTACATGAGCCTCTAGCACCAGGACCCATGTGTGTGTGTGTGTGTGTGTGTGTGTGTGTGTGTGATTATGGGTGGGCAGGAGGTATAACAGAGATGAGAAGGCTGATTCACCCAGAACCTGTGAGCCCCTCACCTGAAACCTGGACCTACACCTCTAAGGGGCCCCAACCTCTAACCTGGGGCATCCCACCTGGAACCTGGGGACCTCTGTTTTAACCTGGGGACCCCACCTATAGCCTGGGATCCCTGCTATAATCTGGGGCCCTCTGTTATAACCTCACTGTTATAACCTGGGACCCCTGCTATAAGCCAGGGCCCTTAACAGAACCTGTAGGTGGGTGCAGATGAGAGAATGCAGAGAAAGCATTTCTCCAGGACTGCCATAAATCACCATAAAGATCACTTTTTCCTGTTATCACAGTGTCACCATTTTTCACAGTTGAAAAATGGGGGTCAGGCTGCCTCTTTCCAACCAGAGTGTCACCCTATTTACGGATTCTGTGGTGATGCATAAAATGATAGCGCATCTCACACCAATGGCGTCTTACGATTTGGTGTCATAGGGATCCTTAATCTTCCGTTCAGGGAAATGGGAAGTGAGAGGCCAAGACCCAGCAGCTGAGGATTTCAGAGGGACAAGGGGCTAGGACGAGCGGAAGGGCCCTGCAGAGGCTTAGAGTAGCCCCCTGGGGGTCTTGGGCCACACTGTGCTGGGAAGGACCCTATGATTTGCTTCCTTGGTGGCCTTACCTGGCCTGAGTTTGATGCTTGCTACAAATGCCAAGGCCAAAATTACCCTGAACAGACAGCTCTGGCCTCCCTAGGAGATTCCTGCGGACTCCAGGTGCCGGTACTGGGGGTGACTCCCTTCCCCACCAGGAGTCGGAGTATAGACCTGGGCAGGGGGCTCGTCTGTGAGGAAAGAGGAAAAGAAGAGTTTAGGACATTTTGTCACCCTAAAAGGCAGCCCCATATCCACTTTCAGGGGCTCCCATCCCCCTTCCCAGCCCCTGGCACCCACGAATCCACATCCCGTCTCTGTGGATCTGCCTGTTCCTGGACATTTCATATAAATGGAGTCTCACACTGTGTGTCTTTCTGTGTCAGGCATCTCTCACTGAGCACGATGTTCTCAAGGTCCTTCCATGCTGTAGCCTGTGTCAGAGCCTCGTCCCTTTTCATGGCTGAGTAATATTCCATGGTAAGAATGGGCTACATATGGGTTGTGCATTCATCCCTATATCCATATCTTTTCTTTCATTCCTGATATTGGTAACCTTTCTTTCTCGGTCAATCTGGCTAGAGTTTTATTTTTCAAAGAACAAGATTTTTTTTTGTTTCACTGATTTTTCTCTATTCTACCTCTGCTGTCAATGTCATGCGTTTTTGTTCTGATCTTTACAATTTCCTTCTCAATGGGAGTTCAGGGCTGATTATATGTTTTGATGAAGGGTTTGCTGGTATGCGGGTGTGGACTGCCTCTCCCCGACCCTCGGTGCCACACCAAATGCCCTGCTGTGGGTCTCCTGAGGCTCTGATGAAACTCACGATCCTTCCCAGTGAAATGGAAATGCATGCATTTCAACACACTCTCAGTTTTGCACATAGTTTTCGGGAGTTCCCACATCTTGGGCTCAAACCCTCTGCCTGGGGCTCAAATCTGATGAGCTCATTTGTCAGTTTTAAAGAGCCTCCTGTATTCATTCATTTAAATACATGTTGGCACATCCCAACAGTGGCAAACCAACCAAGAAAGGCTTGGACCGCGCTATGGAATTAATCCCATTCCTGTAAACATCTGCTTGTGTGCTTGCAGGGGCATTAAAGTGAGGTCACCTGGGTTTGGGTCCCAGCTCTGCCACTGCCTGGCTGTGAAATTTTGAAGAAGTGACTTTCCCTCTAGGCGCCTCGGTTCTCCCTTCTGTGACATGTACAGGACAGAGCACCAACTTTACCGGTGGTAGTGGCCTACACAGCAGGCCCTCCCAAAAAGAGATACGTCCATCCACATTCTAATTTCTGGAACTTGTAAATGTGACTTTATTTGGGAAAAGGGTATTTGTGGATAAGATTTAAATTAAAGCTTCCCCCCCCCAATATTATTTTTAAAAATACTTTACGACAGGGTCTCACTTTTGTCGAGGGTGGCCTTCTGGGCTCAAATGACCCTCCTTCATCAGCCTCCCCAGTGGCTGGGTCTGCAAGCACGCCCGACTGCCTGGAAGGCTCCGTAGGGCTCCTCAGTCTAGATGTCTAAGTCCCGATTCGCAGAAACCCCGCAGCTACTCACTTTTGCTTAGGGTGGACGATTTACCTGGCACTGTGCCTCCTGGACTATCTAGATCTGTCAAAGTCCTAATTCAAACACTGCCCCCTCCACGAAGACTTGGCTAAATCTACCCAGAGCCTTTCTTTTGCTCACCGAGATGAGTTTCTTCTCCTGACTGTCCTTCTCCAAAGGTCCTCGTCACCATCAACGATTCTCAGCCCCCCTCCCAGGTGGCAGTCGGTTCCTCCGGGGCTGGGTCTGCTTCCTCCTGGTCATTTCCAGTCTGGAAACTTTGGTTGAGACCAGATCAGTGGCTTTCACCTGGGCAGCCCCTGATATCTCAGCACAGCAGCTGCAGGGTGCTTTTAGGAACGGCAAGTGTCCTTTACGAAACATAGTGTATTCGTCACCTAATGCTGTGTAACAAATCGCCCCAAACCTTAATGGCTTCAAGCAATGATAATAATTCATCATCACTTATGATTTTTGTCAGTCTTGGTTAGGATGCCGTTTGGGTGGGCTGTTTTAGATGGGGTCTCTTGTGAGGTTGCAGTTACACTGTCAGCCAGGCCTGCATCGTCTGAAAGCCCAACAGAGGCTGGAAGATCCACGTCCAAGGTGCCTCCCTCACGTAGAGGTTGGCAGGAAACCTCAGTTCTTGGCTCATGGGCCTCTCCTTGGGGCTGCTTGAGCAACCTCACAACATGGCACCAGCCCCCAGAGCATGACAGAAGCTTTGGTGCCTTGTGTGACCTAGCCTGGAGATCACACACCACCACTTTCCGCTGTAGCCTTTTGGTCTCACAGATCACTTCTGATTCAACACGGGAGAAGACTCCACATGGACAGGAAGACCAGGAGATGAGGATTGTGAATCCATCTTAGAGGCCGGGTACTAACACACGACATGGCAAAAGAGGCCAGAGTTTGGCCAGTCCCAAGACAAAAGACAAAGAGGTAATTAAAGAACAAATTCTGACCTGGGCCTTAAAAACCCAGGATCAGATAGTTATACCATAGAGAAGTCAAAGCTGAGTTTTGTTTTTTGGGGGTGGGGTGGGGTAGGAGGAGTGACAAAAGAAACCAGAGGACCTGTGAGCTGGAAAAGACCTCCAGTACCTTCCTGGAAGGTAGGTGGCTCTGCCGGGAGGAGTGCAGACTCTTGATTGACCCAGGCTCGACTACTCTATCTGCCAGTTCCTTGTGTGTTCCCTGGAGCTGCTCGCTCGCCTCCTTGGAGACTCAGTTACCTCATCTATAAAATGGGGTTTGAGAGTGCCAGATGTGCTGCTAGCACACCACAAATGCTAGCAATGCTTGTGATGACGAGTGTTTTAAATATCCGAAGCTTCACGTGCCATGCTGATGAATTCGGGGGAGCCGAGGTCAGGGCACTTCGAGGGGCTGCCCACCTAAAGGGTCTCCTCCCCCGAAACACCTGGAAGCAGCTTTCCCTGTGCTGGGTGCAGCTGACAAGCTCTAGCGAGAGGAGCAGTTTGTTCTACGAAAATGACCCCCAGTACTAACTAGGAGAAAGGTGGAAAAGACAGGATGGAAACAGAGGCATTTCAGCCTTATCAAGCCGTATTTTGGCAACTCTTGTTTTTCACCAAAAGCACTCTGCTGGGACCGTGCCAGCTCTGTTCCGAGTTTCGCCCGTGAGCTCCTTTAGGGCAGAGACCGTCCAGCGCATCTCTCTCCCCCGCCGGCCCGATAGAGGCTTAAATAAGGATTTTGCCTGGAATTGGCCACTTCGGGTTACTTTTTGACCCTTGACCTCGCCCCAAAGGGGGACTCGGGTGAGGGGGCCTGGCAGGCGCCCGCTTCTCCCGCCGGCCCGTGAGCCTCGGTGCCGGCCCACGAGGGCTGGGCCCACTCCGCCGCCGTTGCGCAGAGGCCGTTGGCGCCCGTGACCTCCGACCCCAACCCAAATCCCTCCGAGGTCACTGCCGTGGCCTCGCCTCCCCACGCCCGCGTCCCGCCCCCTCCCCGTGACGGGCGTCCCCGCAGACCAATGAGCGAGCCGTATCCACCCCTTGGGTGGAGCCGAACGCTGACCAATCCCCGCTAAGGCGCCCGCCCGTGTCCAAACGGTCCAATCATCGGTGGCCTCGGGGCGGGCCTCGGGGGCGGGGCCTTCCGGCTCAGCCAACGGGCGGGCACGTCGGTGCCAGTGGGGGGCGTGCCCTGCGGCGGGGCGTGCGGCGGCGGCGGCGGCGCAGGGAGGGGGAGGGAGGTAAACAAGATGGCGGCGGCGTGTCGGGCGCGGAAGGGGGAGGCAGCCCGGAGCGCCCGCGAGTGAGGCGCTGGGCGGCGGCAGGAAGGCGGGCGCCGGCGGCTGCTGCCGCGGCATTGGATGGACTGGGCCCCCCTCGCCGCTCCGCCTCCTCCACACGCGCGGCGGCCGCGGCGAGGGGGACGCGCCGCCCGGGCCCCGGCAGCTTCGGGAACCCCCCGGCCCGGCGCCTGCGGCCTGCGCCGCCTCGGCCGCCCGGAGCCCCGCGGAGCCCCCGCCGCGCCGCCGGCCCGCGGCTCAGGCGCGGAGAGCGCTCGGGGCGGGGGCCGAGCCCGGGCGGACGTTCGCGGGGCGGGGGCTCGCCGGCCGGTTTTGGGGGCGCTCCGCGCCTCGGGGCCGGGGGAGGCCGCGCGGCTCGAGCTCTCGTGGGTGCCCGGAGCGGCCGGCCCTGAGCGCAGCTGTTGGCGGCGGCGCGCCCGGGAAGCCCCGAGCCTCTCGAGTGCTCGCCCGGCTGGCGGGAGGGCGATGTCCCCCGAGACGTCCGGATAGGCGGCGGCGGCGGCGGCTGAGCGCTCGCGCCCGGGACGGGCGGCAGAAGCGCAGGGGCGTCGTCGGAGGAGCTCCCAGCGAAGTTTGTTTCCCCAGGTGTGGGGGTCCCGGGGGACAGCGAGCCGCGCGGACCCCTCGGCGTGCGCCACAGACCGGTGGGGATGGACGGCCCGGAGGAGACTTCGCCCGGCTGTGTCTGTGCTTGTCCGCGGACCTGAGGTCCCCGGAGAATGACCTAGCACCGAGGAGCCCCGGCCGGCCTTCCGAGGGCCCCGTGGACTAGCTGACCCCGCCGGGCCGCTCCCAGGCCCCGAGGCCGGGCGGTACCCGAACTGAGCCGCTCTCCCGGACTCCCGGCGCCTGCGGGCGCAGCAGGCCCTGCACCGGGCTCGCAGCCCGAACTGACGTTTAGTACAATCGTTTCCTTTGGAAGAAGGGTTTTTTCCCTTTTGGGGTTTTCGTTGGCTTTTTTTTCTTTTTTCTTTTTAAAATTTTGGAGAAGGGAAGTCGGGACACAAGGAAGAACCGCTCGCCCCCGGTGGGGTACGGTATCGCCGGCGGGACGCCAGGGCGCTGGGTCCAGGATGGATGTGGTGGACCCTCAGCAGCTGGGCGTGTTCACGGAGGGCGAGCTGATGTCGGTGGGCATGGACACCTTCATCCACCGTATCGACTCCACGGAGGTCATCTACCAGCCCCGCCGCAAGCGAGCCAAGCTCATCGGCAAGTACCTGATGGGGGACCTGCTGGGGGAGGGCTCCTACGGCAAGGTGAAGGAGGTGCTGGACTCGGAGACGCTGTGCCGGAGGGCGGTGAAGATTCTCAAGAAGAAGAAGTTGCGAAGGATCCCCAATGGGGAGGCCAACGTGAAGAAGTAAGTGGGGCTTGCTGGGGTTGGCCTCCGCGCCAGGCCGGTTGTTTGCTCTTCCTTCCTCCCTTCCCTTCCTTCCTTCTGTCTGTCCTTCCTCCTCTCCTCCCTTCCTTCCCCTTATTAAAACGTGAGCTGACGCGCCAGCGCCCGTGTCCTCCGTGCCAAGGGAAGTGTGGTTGGAAACCTGCAGGAGGACTTTCACCCAGCCGGGGTCAGTTGCCGCCGCCGCAGCGGGGCGCGGGTGTGTTTGGGCTCTTGGACGCCAGCTGACATGCCCGGGTAGCAGCACCCCCCTGCGCCACCCGGGTCCGTCCGCTTGGCCCTCCCGGCTGTCCGGGGAACATAGCTGCCCAGAGGAACCAACTCCTGTGTGTTTGGGCCCTGAGAGTTTGTGTTCCGCCGCCAGCAGGTTTTCCGCGCAGTGTGTGGCCCTTACCAGGGCCAGGTGGAATATGATTTGTTGATCCTGTCGGAGGGGAACCCTGTGGTTGCCAAAAGTAATGGTTTGCACCGGCTTATCAGTCAGCAGGAGGCAAACGCAGCCTTTTCTGGCAGGCCTGGGTTGTGGCACTGGAACCCTCCCTGGCTCAGGCGCTGGCGCCCTTCCATAAGGGGGGAATCTGCTTTCTGTGCTGCCATCCCCACATGGTGCCGACGACCTTACTTTTTCAGCACACTTCTTCGGGCGCCCCCCTGGGCATCCCAGACACATCTGGATCTGAGGCTGAGAAGCTCCTCCTAAGGGCGCTGGGGGTACCCCTTCCTTATCGGTGCCAGACACTCTGCACCCGCCCTGCCCAGGCCCCCGCCGCTCTCTTAGTCCTCTTAACTTTTGAGACTTCACCTTCCTTTTCCAAGAAAGGACCTTATCGACTTGGCTAGACCTGGGACTGGCGGGGACACCCTGCAGGGGTGGATGTGACCTTGGGAGGAGGTCCTGGGAGGGGCTGCTGCCCGTGTCAGCTCTCGCCTTCCTCCTTCCCAGGGGCCTGGCGGACTCTCACTCAGTCTGACTGGCATTTGGGCCGTCACGTCCACTTGGGTCAAGACCAGAGTGACACAGGCTCCAAAGTTATCACGTCGGGAGCCGGAACGGTCTAGAGCCGGAATAGTCGGATTTAAAATGGGACCAACTGGGAAGGTGGATGTGTTCCCGGGAGGGTTTTTAAAGCCTTAGTGCCCAGTGTGGACACTCGTGGGAGGCGTGACCAGGGGTCTTGGGGCAGTGGGTCAGTTCTCTGTGAGCTGGGCGTTGGGCAGGGCTGGTCCTGGGGGCAGGAGGTGCACGGTGGGAGTGAAGGGGGCAGGGGCAGCAGGTGCCCTCTGAAGAGGCAGCCACAGCCTCACTCCTAGAAGTCAGAAATCCAGGCTTACATGCTGACTTCTGAGTCACTTTTCTCATTAGTTCAGAAGCACGTGAAGGAGGGTGTGGCCCACGGGCTGCCGGTTTTTGACCTCTGTTGGCTGTGTGGGCACTGAGGGGGGGCTCCGCCTCCTGGGTGCCGTCTGGGAAGAGCTGCTCACGTCCCTTCATGCTTGGCTGGTGGCATGGCCGTCCTCAACTCCCAGGTCCTTGGCCCCCACCCCTAGCTTGGAACAGTTTGCTGGTCTCTGCTCCTGCTGGCCCCAGCTGCCGGGGCGGAGTCAGCTTCTGGCCTGTTGTGTTCTGGTGCCGGTAGGACACGTCTGAGGTGCTTGGGGAGCCAGCTGGGGGGCCTCGGGGTGCATGGCCGGATGAGGTGGCAATGGGGCTGCCCTGGCACCCTGTGCGCCTCTGGCCCCTTAGGCTGTGCACCCGGTGTGTGCGCTGCCACTCCCTGAGGGGCTTGTCTGTCAGCACCCAAGTCCTGGTGGCCGTGCACTCCCAGTGCCCAGGAGGAAGCCATGCGACCCCCTGTCCTCTCGGGGTCTTCAGGGATAAACCTGTCCAGGGGCTCACCTTGCAGCAGCAAAGCGGAAGGGGGTTCAGTGTGCACACTAGCAGTGGTGCCCAGACCCCGGGGCCTGCGGCATCGGGGAGGATTGTCGGCCGGGGGCCTGCTGTGTGGCGGGGGCACGATGTGTCTATGAGGAAGGCAGCACTCAGAACGTGCAGTGTGGGTTTTGGTAAATGCACATGCAAGGTCAGCAAGAGGACGCTTCACCGCAGACATTGTCGTTGGGACAAAACTGGACAGCAAGTGTCCGAGTCCCTGGGTTTCCTGGATGGTCAGTGGAGATCCCTAGCCCTCCTGTGAGCACCCGAAGCTGCTGGGAGGTCCCCGAGGACGTTGGCGGAGATAGACCCAAGGGCTCTAAGGACTCCAGTCTCACCTACCCAGCAGAAGAACAAGAGGAGAAACTGAGGCCAGGGGTGTGAAGTGGTAGGTGGAACCTGGATTATTAGACTGCGCCACCGCCACCCGAGACCTGTGGTTCTTGCTTGAGGACAGCGTTGGATTTCAATGGCTCAGTTCTGGATGTGCGAGGGCTTTGCCTCTTGGGAGGCCCCTCCTTGGAGTGAAGGGTGGGACCTGTGTTGTCCTGTCCCCATCTTTGGGGCCCAGAGGTTTGCAGCTGTGAATTGGAAGCCACCACGCCTCCTTCACCGGCCCCCAGCAGGTGCTGCCGGGTGGACCCGCCTGCCCAGGGGGCCGGGCGTCCGCTGTCCCAAGTCCTGACTGGAGGCCTGAGGAGGTGCGGGTGGGGCCTGCGAGCTCTCAAAAGGAAAACAGGGTGTCCACTCCCAAGCCCCAAGATCCAGCCCGCTAGCCAGCCTCACTGCCAGCCGGCTGCAGGGAAAAAGGCTCCTTTGTCTGTGAGAAGCTTAATAAACTCAACTTGAATTGTCCCTCTCGTAGTGGAGTCCGGCCCTCCAGTGCGTGTGGGAAGCTGTCTTCTGAGAGTGTGATGTTTCGGGCCTTTGCCAGGGGGTTGTCAGGGGCAGAGTGAGCCAGCGGGCAGCCTCTCAGCCCCTCCTGTTCCTCCCCGGGAAGGCTGCTGGGCAGTCTGCCTTGTCACCTCTCGCTGGCGAAAACTAACCGTTCTTACTATGAAGTAGGAAAATACCAGAAAGCATCAGGACACGCATGTCCCCCCTTTCTCACCAATGAGCACTTACCGTGGGCAGGTAGTAAATGCACCCAGCGTGCTGTATACACAGCTTTTCCACTCTGCTGTCACAGTGCAGCAGTAGCCGTCGCCACTGTGGACAGCGTGGCTGCAGCCCCATGGCACCTCATTCAAGCATGCTGGAACTTTCATATCATTGTCATCTCTACAAAATATTGCTGTTTTATGTCCCCACTGCCCCACTGTTTAGAAATGTAAAAATCCCCGTGTGCTCGTGGCCCAGCTTCGGGCTGCAGTTCTCTGACCCCTCCCCTGCAGCCTGAGCCAGATCCGCCTTCTTGCCAAAGTGAGGACTGTCCCCATCCGTGAAGTGCACCCCAAGGCCTTTGCTCCGCAGAGGCCCGGCTACAGTTTGTCCGACAGCTGTTGACGGGTCGCCCCAGCACTTGCTGTTTCAGGGAGTTTGTGCACACGCTGCGTGACAGGTGGGCACAGCTGTGTCACCAGAAGTGGGGTTTCTGGGTCACAGGGAGAGTGTGTGTCTGATAAGCTGGTGTGGAGATGGGCTGTGGTGCTCAGGGCGGTCACCAGCCTCAGCGGTCCAGAGTGCCCAACCACGGCTGCCGTAGCTCAGGGCGGCTCTGCAGCCTTTCTGTGTGGGGTGAGGGATGCATCTTTACCTGCGTCAAGTGTCATTTATAATGGGCGCACCTGGCCATTTGGGGAAGTGACATGGGGTAACATGCTCAGCCCTCCGGGCGGCTCCCAGAACCTCAGTGTCTGGCGGCTGGTGGGAACAGCTCGCGCCTGTGCCTCTGTGCAGCCAGAGCCTCCCTGGCCGTGCTGCTGCCACCAGGGGCCCTGGGCGACCATCTGACATTTCGCTGGGAGGTGGACGGCAGCTCAGTAAAGTGCGGGGTGAGGCCGGACGCCGCCTTTGCCTTGACTGGGGGACGTTGGGATCTGGGTGGTAAACGGTTCAGATTTTAATGTGTTCAGAACCAGAGCCCTGGACTTTGTCAGCTTTCATTCTCCTGGCAAACAGAACGTCCCAGGCGGCCTTTGTGAGCTTCCAGCCACGTCGGGAGGGGTTCCGCCGGGAGGCCCAGCCTGGTAGGCGCCGGAGGAGGCCAGGGTTTGTCCCCCTGCACTCGCCCACACCGGCCACCACCCTCGGCCACCACCCTCGTGCATCTCGTGCGTGCCTGTGCCTTGGCAGACGGAGGTGTGACTGAGATGATGTGGGAGCCGGGGCTGAGGGGGCGATGGGTCAGTTGCCTGGAGGTCTGGGCCGGGCAGTCAGCCATGCTGGATGCACGGTGGGCTTTTGGTACCTTTGCCAGGCCAGGTCAGGTGTGGAATGCCGATTCCTCACCGAGGAGTCTGGGGTGCCGGCTGCAGCTGCTGTCAGGGAATCACAACGAAGCCGCCGGGATCCACATCCACTGTGTCAACTGAACCAGACTTGATTTTTTTTTTTTAACAACTTCATTGGCATATAATTCACATGTCATAAAGTTCATCTTTTTGAAATGTACGATTCAGTGTCATTTGGTACATGGACAGAATTGTGCAACCATCACCTGTATCTACTTCTAGAACATTCTCATCACCCACATGGGAACCCTGACTCCTCCCTAGCCCCTGGCACCCACGAATCCACATCCCATCTCCGTGGATCTGCCTGTTGGGGACATTTCATATAAATGGAGTCTCACACTGTGTGTCCTGTGTCTGGCCTCTCTCACTGAGCGCAATGTCCTCAGGGTCCATCCACGCTGCGGCCTGTGTCAGAGCCTCGTCCCTTTTTGCGGCTGAGCGATGTTCCAGTGTGTGGATGCACTGCGTGTGCTTATCCACTCGTGTGTTGATGGGCACCTGGGCTGTTTCTGCCTTTGGTGGAGACGAATCATGCTGCTGTGACACGCGCGTACAGGTGTTTTATTGACCTGCACTTTGAGCCGCCTTCCTCTGGCTTCCATCCCCCGGGTGCCTGGACAGCCTGTGCCTTACTGCAGAAGCACCAGCAGAGACTGGGCCATGGGGTCCTGCTCGGTCCCTGCTCGGAGCCAGGACCACGCCCAGGAACCTGCTGTCCCAGTGGCTCCTTCCTGTGTGTGTGTGTGGCGGGGGGGTGTCCCAGGACTCCACGCCTCCCTGAGTGTTTTGTTTCTAGGCGGCTGCTCCCCGCCCCTCTGCAAGCTTGAGTGGCTTTTATGACTCTGCTTCCTGTTTTCTCTCTGGTTAATCAACAAGTCACCTCCACGGCCCAACCTGCCTGGTAGCCCCATGGCAGGTCCCCGTGAGGAGCAGCCCAGTGTTCCTCCGTGGTCCCTCCCTGAGTGGCTGGCAGGGAACCCGGAAGGTGCCGCTTCCTCTCTGCTCAGAAGCGCTTCCTGTGTCCTTGCCGAGGGCTTAGGTTTTCTTTCTTTAAATGTTGTTTTTCTTAGTTTTTTCTGGCCAGAGATATAGTCCCTGTATGAAACATTGAAAATACAGAGAAGATGGTGCAGACCCCCACAGCACAAAACCCAACCCCCGCACGTTCTGGTGTTCTCCTGTGAGTTCTGTTTTCATAGTTCAGACCACGTCGGAGGTGTGATTTTATAACCTGCACTTGCAGCTACTTCCTCTCAGTCACTTTGCACATAATCCTGCTCTCTGGCTCCAGAAGATTTCTCACTTGTAGAATCTGACGTTGTATCTGGTTCTCTCTTGGCATAAACGTGATCTGGACGTTTGCACGGGGTGCTTTGGTCCCCTTTAACGAAACCAGTGCGCAATCAACACACAGCTAGAGGAGACCAGCCTATTTGCAGAGTGCAGACCTTTCTATTTATTTTTTTTAGAAGAGAGTTTGTTGACGTCAGAGTGAGAGCATTAAGCTATTGATTTGCAGAGGAAAGGGCACTGTCGTCTGCCTTTGCTTGGAATTCACTGGCGTTAACTTCTCCTGGAGAGAAAGAACATTTGGGGGTGGTTTTGCCCGACAGCGGTGGGGAGAGGCAAAAGGTCTGGTCCTGTGTTATCTCAGGGCTGGGGATGCAGAGCTGTGACCTGTTAGAACTTTGGGGTGAGCTTGCCAGGGACCCCGGCTTGTAGAGGGGTCCCTGTGCCTGCTCTCAGCTTTGAAGCTGCCACGGTTTTGCTGGCACTGTCGGAGTCCAGGCCACCCGGAGCCAGACAGTCCCCCAGTCCTGGGGCGGGGGCTGGATGTATCCAGGGCCCCGTTGTGTCAACAGACATTTTAGTGCCGTCAAAAGTACTGAAGTTGTCTCCGGGAGGAGAGAGGTCTGAGGAAGTTTCCAGAGCTCAGGCTCTGACCTTGTGAAGCCGTAGTCAGCTCGCGTTGGGAATCTGACTGCGGTGGTGCTGGTCTGTGCTGGCCGTTTCTGGTCTCGTTTGGAGCTGGGGTCTGCGTCCATGTGGCATCCCAGGGACCTGCTGATGACAGCTAAGCTCGCGTCCCACATGCACGCACGCCCTTCTCCCGTGAGGCGTCCCGAACGCTCCTTTGCACACACTGAAGCCGCCCAGTGCAGTCCTCTAGGGCAGGTGCCCTGTACCTGTCTCTGAGCCCCGGTTGCCGGCCCAGGTAGGAGCTTAGTGAGTGTTTATTTGGCTGGGCGAACAGCAGGTGCTGGAGAACGGGCTCTGAGAGGAGCCAGCTCTGCGCCTGCACCGGAGAGACCTGACCTGGTGCTGGGGGAGGGGTGATTCGACTCACCCCCTGGGTCCCCAGGACAGCGTGAGGGCTGGCTGCCCTGCTGAAGCTCGGAGGGGACAGAGAAGCCCTCACACTGCTTTGCTGGGCTGTCTCCTGCTTGTCCTTGGGCACCTTGGGAAGCAGAGTGGGGCAGGTGGCAGTGGCGTGTGGGTGCCTGTCGGCCGGAAGCCAGGAGGCTCGGCTTGGGGGGGCAGGTGGTGCTTGGTGCCCATGAGAGAGTGCTGGGCTGCTGCAAAGCGCTGGGTGTTTATGGGTGGAGCTGGGGGGGCATCAGGTGACTCCATGGACAGAGTGGTGGTCCTAAAGGTGGGTGGGGCCACCAGTGACTGGAGCATCCTTGCAGTGCTAGAGCCACTGCACTGGACGTGGCCATTGGAAAGGGCAGAGGCCATGGAGCCAGCGCCTGGCCCATTCTGGAGACACCGTCCCATGAATGACCCAGTGGCTGGGACGGGGGTCGGGGGCTGCACTGGAGGGCAGGGCAGTGGGGCTCCAGGAGGGTAGCAGGGGTCACTTGGGCAGTGTCTGGGGACATCTGTGGTTGTCACGACTGGGGGTGCTCCTGGCATGGGCTGGGTGGAGGCAGGGACGCTGCTCAGCGTCTGCAGTGCCCAGGATGGCCCAGTGTCCCCAGTGCCTGGGGGAGACCCTGAGTTAATTATTTGAAAAAGAAACTAACTTCTATCGTGTTCACACCGGACACCAGAACAAACTCCCAGGGGCAGGTGGCGTAGACCAGGTGGCCCTCAGCTCCTGGGACTCTGTCCTCTCTCCCCACTCAGCGTCTGGGTATTTTTACATTTATTTTTTATTTCAATAGGGTTAGCGGTAAAAGTGGTTTTTGTTATATAGATGAAATGATGTAGTGAAGTCAGGGCTGTCACCCAAATAGTACATATTGTACTCGATGGTAACTTGGGGTCCCCCCACCCCCGCCTCAGCATGTGGATCTAAGTGTGTGTGGCCCTTGGACCTCAGCAGGGCGGGGCCCGTGGGAGCTGGGGCCCCACGCCCATTGCCGCTTCCCTGGGTGTATCTGGGGAGTGGGGGACACATCACACGGCATTTCCCAAGGCCCCTCCTGGCCAGGCTGCTTTGGCACAGGGCCTGGGAACCTGCATGGTGGACCCCCGGAGAGGCCCTGCGCTTGGGGCTCTAGTCAGCCTGAATGGTGAAGGCAGGGGGCGGGGGGGTTCCTTCTGTGCCTTGGTTTCCCCATGTGCAGAACAAGGGCTCGGGCAGCAGACACAGTGCTGGCAGGTGGTGCTTGCCGAGCCCAGGGCCGTGGCCAGCTCCGCGATGTTCTGGGACCGAGGTCCCGCCTTTAGTGCAGGTGCAGCCTGCTGAGGACGAGCCTCTGGGGCTGCTTTTCCCCTCCCGGTGTCAGAGGAGGCTGCACGTGGGTTGAGCCCCTGGGTTGGCCTCGCTGTCCCCTCCGTGTGGCTGGGGTTGTGCGTGGAGCCTGGGGTGGGGGTGGGCTGGGCCCTGCCTTGGGCAGGGGTGCTGGGGAGGCAGGCAGGGTGGGCCCTGAGGGTCCTGTGACTGCCCCGGACCTCACTGAGAAGGGCATGTCAGGGGGTGGGTTGGGGCTGTGAGGGGCAGGTTTGCCCTCAGTGTCCAGCTGCAGGGGCTGATGCACCTTCACGAAGCAAATGTCCGGCACTAATGGCCTTGCGTGTCCGAGTGCCCGGCCTCTGCCCCTCCCCTGGCCTGGGCGTCCCTGAGGTGGTGGGCACAGGAGCCTGTGAGACCAGGCAGCTGTGTCTAGGCCCCTCTCTCAGCCCTGGCATCTGGGGAGGGGGCACCTTCCTGCGTGGGAGCCTTAGTGTCCACCTTGGGCCTGGCAGTGGCACGAGGTCGTCACTATCAGAAGACACAGCAACCAATCCTGCCCCGCCGTCTCCTCTGTGAAGCGAAGGCACATCCTGCCTCCCACGGCTCCAGCATGCGCTGCCATGGATTGGCTTGAGACCCTCCTCCGTGGCTCTCAGGACCACAGGAAGCCCTGGGCGGTGGAGGGTGAACTGGGGCTGAGCCGACAGGGCCTCCCAGGCCCACCATGCCCTCTCTAGAGCAGCCCTCGCAGGCAGGAGGGAGCCTGCCCCTGTGGGCCCCAGGGAGCTGTCGCCATGTCCGGCCTGTCCCTTGAGTCCCCCTGTGGCCTGGGTACCTGCCATGCTGTGATGTGGCCTCTTGTGGGGCCGTGTCCCTCGGTGCCCCCTTCCTATTACCCCTCCCTCTCCCTCCTCCTCTCCCCTGGCTCATCCACACCCAGCCCCAGCTGGGCCCTGCCAGGGCCCTGTCCCCTCCCTCTGAGGTTGCACCAAGTGCTGGGCAGCGTTGGGGCTACAGGTGTGTGCACTGGGGCAGTGGTCAGAGCAGGCTTCCTGGAAGAGGTGGCCTTCTCATGGGGCCCGGCCCACAGGGTGGAGCTGGGACATGCTGAGTGACAGGACACCCCTCCCACACCCAGCTTTTTGTTTTGCACTTGGACTTCCTGTTGAAGATTTAAAAAAAAAAAAAAAAAAAATCAGTTGGGTGCAGTGGCTCACGCCTGTCATCCCAGCACTTTGGGAGGCACGTTCGGAGCATTGCATGAGGCCAGGAGTTCAAGACCACCTGGGCAACATAGCAAGACCCCATCTCTACAAAAAATTAGCTGGGTGTGATGGCACCTGCCTGTAGTCCCAGCTACTCGGGAGGCTGAGGCAGGAGGATCACTTGAGCCCCCAGGAGCTGGAGGCGGCAGTGAGCTATGATCATGCCACTGCTCTCCAGTCTGGGCCACAGAGTGAGACCCAACTCTAAAAAATAGGATCTTCATTGAGCTGCAATTCACATATTATACAGCTCACCTGTTTATAGCCCATAGTTCAGTTGTGTTTAGCACATTCACACTGTTACGCAGCCACCACCTCTCTCTAATTCTAGGACATTCTAATTCTAGGGAGAATGTCCCTAAAAGGAAGGGATACCTAAAAGGAAGCCCTGTCCCCATCAGCAGTCACTCCCTAGCCCCTGGTGACCACAAATCCACGTCCCGTCTCTGTGGCTCTGCCTGTTCTGGACATTTCATATAAATGGAGTCTCACACTGTGTGTCTTTCTGTGCCTGGCGTCTCTCACTGAGCACGATGTCCTCAAGGTCCTTCCACGCTGTGGCCTGTGTCAGAGCCTTGTCCCTTTTCGTGGCTGAGTGACAGTCCAGTGTGCGGATGCACCACGTTGGTTTTTTTCATCTGTCCACGGACACTTGGGCCAGTTCCACCTCTTGGCTGTTGTGGATGGTGGTGCTGTGAACATCCACATACAGGTTTTTGTGTGGACTTATAATTTCGTCCTTTGGGTGCGTACCTGGGAGTAGAATTGCCGGATCACATGGTACGTTGTCTTTAACCTTTGGAGGAATGGCTGGCTGGTTTCCTTGTCCACCTACTGGGTTTAAGGGCTTTACTGCTGGTCACTTTGTTTGAAGAAAGAAGTGTCTGTGTCAGGGCAGCCAGCCGCAAAGTGGGAAGTGCTGTGTAGCCTGCTGGGCCCTGCATACTGGCCCTAGTCACAGGTGGCAGGCATGGCCAGTGCGTGGCGGGCGGGGCGCTGCAGCGTCCATCTCTAGTGCTGCTTTTCGTCCCGCACCCTTTCCCGTGGGCTTTGCCTCCGCTCACCCTCGGCTGTCCTGGTGCCCTGGGAGCGGGGCCGTGGAGGAGTCGAGCAGGAGGGAGTCCTGGGACTGGCGGAGACTGGAGTCCAGGCGGGGCTGGCCTGGCCGAGCTGTGCGGTGGACCCATCCGGGGCCCCCACGTAGCCCTGGCTCCCGCACACAGTGGGTGCTTCATCTGTGCTGCCATGGCAGTGGCCTCCTCGTGAAGAAACTGTTCTTGGTTAAAAAGTGTAGAGAGCGTCCAGATTGTGTTGTCCCTCTCCAAGGCCTCCCTGGGGCCTGGAGGTGCTGCCTGCCCGGCAGAGCTGCCTGCCCAGAGGGCGCTGGGCTGTCTGCAGAGCCTCCCTGGGTCTCCTGGCCCCGGCCGGTAACTGAAACGGTTGCTTCGCTCCCAGTGGCGTGAACCTGTGTCCTCAGGGGCGCAGCCCCTGCTGTGCCTGTGGCAGGGCCCTGGTTTGGAGGCCAGGCCCTGGGGGCTGTCGTCACTGACGCTGGGGTCTGCTGACACCCTGTACTCCCCGTTCCAGGGAGATTCAGCTCTTGAGGCGGTTACGGCACAAAAACGTTATCCAGCTGGTGGACGTGCTATACAACGAGGAGAAGCAAAAGATATATCCTTTCCCAAGTGACGGCCTGTGGCGGGTGGGGCATCTGTCTGCCCCGTGAGTGGCCCTGTGTGCAGGGCCTTGTGGGAAGGGCTTGGACCCCGAGTCCTTCTGACCCGACACCTGGACGTGCAGGAGCAGTGGCCGTCGTCCCTCAGCTCCTCAGAAATAGCTGATTGCAGCGGTTCCGCAGCCCATCCCAGACCTGCCTTCTGGGGCTGCGGGGCTCTGGGCCCCTCCCAGATGAGACCCAGTGCCGTTTCCTGGGTCACATTGGTCGTGTGCCCCGTGCCACGGGCCAGCACCTCCACACGGGCCCAGAGTAAGAGCCCAGAGGTGGGTTCCTGGGTCTCTGGCACGAAGGGCTCACCATGTGGGTCATGGCTGTCCCACATCGACCCCTGAGCCTGTTTGGGGGCATCCAGAGGCATTGTCCTCTGCCCGTGGGAGGGTGGGGGTAGCGAATCACCCTGCAGGAATGTGGTGCCCTCTGGGGCCCAGACCTTTGCTCCAGGGAGTCTCCTGGGCAGGGCAGGCTCTGGTCCTCTGTGGGCACAGACTGGCCCTGTGACGACCCTCCCAGGGCCTCCCCCATGGGCTGTGGCATTTGCCCTGGGGTTGCTGGGTGTGCGCTGTGCCTGGGGGCAGTGCAGAAGGCCTTGGGTGTGGCACAAAGGGGCCTGGATCGCCTCAGCGTGAGGCCCGCGCCATCCCGTGCCCTCTGCCCTGGCGTATGGGGCTCGTTTCATCAACCTGGCCGTGGCGGGGGCAGGCAGGTGGGGGCCCTGCCTGCTGCGCGTGGTTTCCTTAGCGACACACGTATATGGTGATGGAGTACTGCGTGTGCGGCATGCAGGAGATGCTGGACAGCGTCCCCGAGAAGCGGTTCCCGGTGTGCCAGGCTCATGGGTGAGTGCTGCGGGGTGTGCCCCAGGCTGGGGCATCCATTCCCATGTTCAGGCTGGGTTTTCTGATAATCACTGAAATGAAAGCTTTGTTTTTTTAAGTAGAGTTTTGGGGGCCCCAGTTTGTGGTATCCACAGCCAAGCTGCTGCAGAGCCACCTGCCGTGGGCCCCACTGCCCGTGGCCAAGGGCTCCCTCCCCCAGGAAGCCCCTGACAGCTGCTTGCTGGCCCAATGGGCCCCCTGGGGGCAGGGAGGGAGCACCCTGGTGTAGCAAGATGTTGGGGTGCAGCGGGCCTGTGGAGGACGAGTGGTGGAGTGAGGTCATCAGGGAAGCCTGTGGTTCCTGGCCTGGGCGAGAGTGACTCCAGCCCTGTGGGGCCCAGGTGGGCCCGGCCTTTCCTCTTGTCTCTTCGAGGTCCCTGTGTCTGCAGAAGGGGCTCCTGTGAGGTTTGGGGAGACCCCGGGGCAGGCCAGCAGCGAGAGGGGCATCCCAGCTGTGGTCACGTGCACGTGCCTCCTGCAGGTACTTCTGCCAGCTCATCGATGGCCTGGAGTATCTGCACAGCCAGGGTATCGTGCACAAGGACATCAAGCCGGGTAATCTGCTGCTCACCACCGGCGGCACACTCAAGATCTCCGACCTGGGTGTTGCTGAGGTAGGTGCTCCCACCGCCATGGGGCGCTGGGGTAGGCGCCCTCCTGGCACTCCCTGACGACCGTGTGGCCCTGCCCAGGCTCTGCACCCTTTCGCCGTGGACGACACCTGCCGGACCAGCCAGGGCTCCCCGGCGTTCCAGCCGCCCGAGATTGCCAACGGCCTGGACACCTTCTCCGGCTTCAAGGTGGACATCTGGTCGGCGGGCGTCACGCTGTAAGTGTTCTGGATCCTGGCCCCCCCGCCAGCACCTGAGCATGCACGGCCTCAGGGGACCTGGGGGTACGGGGTGGCCAGGAGTCCAGAGCCTCCCTTCGCCCAGCTGTCCCTGGGGCATCCACTGGTGGGCCTGTGATCAGTCTCGTGGAGTCTCGTGAGTCACACACTGCACGGTTCACCCTCTCAAAGGGTGCAGTCTCTCAGGCGTTGGCACGTTCACAGAGCAGTGCAGCTGTCCCCTCCACCTCATCCCAGAGCCTGAGGGAGGGCCTATCCCAGTGGGCCCCGGCCACGCTCCCCACCCCCAACTCTCTGCGTGGGGCAAGTCCCGACCTCCACCCACGTGAGGCAGCCTGTCGGAGCCCACAGAGCCCTGCACTGGTGGCTGAGCCAGGGGCTCTATCCCTGAGGCCCGAGCTAGGGCTCCGAAGGTGCCGCAACCCCGATACTCTCTCCTCCTTCCCCTGGAAACGAAGCTACAACATTACCACGGGCCTGTACCCGTTTGAAGGCGACAACATCTACAAGCTGTTTGAGAACATCGGGAAGGGGAGCTACGCCATCCCAGGCGACTGTGGCCCGCCGCTGTCTGACCTGCTGAAAGGTAGGCCCGGCCCCCAGTGCATGTGAACAGCGTTGTTCCTCCTGCCCACCAAGGCCTGGTTTGCTGGTTCCTGGCCTGCGTTTGGGCCCTTTGTTCACCCCATTTGAACCCTGCATCCTCCAGGGAGCCGGGTGGGATCTGCCAGGCCTCTGCCTGCTGCATTTCCCGGGCGGGCAGCAGGTGGCGCTGGCCACCCGCCCTCCGCACACTCAGCAGTGTTTATGCCTCACCTGCGCCTGCTGGGCCCACCCCAGCCTGGAGGCGGCCAAGGCACGCGTGCAGCCTCTTGGGCTGTGCCCACCCAGTGTGTGGGGCACACGCGAGCTTGGCGGGTTGACACGCTGCACCCAGGCACCCGTTTGTCGTTTCTGGCAGGGCAGGGGTGGGCAGGTGGGTGGGCGATGGTGGTGGGGCTCTCCTGGTGCCGGCACTGACTGGTTCTCTGGCCTCTGTCCAGGGATGCTGGAGTACGAGCCCACGAAGAGGTTCTCCATACGGCAGATCCGCCAGCACAGGTGAGCAGCTGACCCCGCAGACACGTGGGGGGCTGGGGCCAGCCAGGTGGACGTCTGGGCTGAGTGGATGCCAGAGCAGGGTCTGATGGGGATGCCGGAGGGGGTGCAGCGGGGCTGGACGTGCGGACCCCCGTCCCTCTCTGTCCCCTGACCGTGTGCACTGCCCGCAGGTCTGTGGGGCCAGCAGGGTCAGTGCCCGTTGAGCCTGGTGTCTGGGTGTGGAGGTGCGTGTGCCATCCCTGCCCCAGCCTGGGGACACGTGGGAGAGGCAGGCGAAGCCTCACCCCTTCCCTTCCTCCTGGGCCTTCCCTGCTGTAGCTCGTGCCCAGGATGCCCAGGGTACTGTGTCCCCGCCCTGGGCCCCACTCACCCAGCCCTGGGCACTCAGGACCCCTCTGCTGGGGGCCTTCAGGGCCCCCGCCCCGGCTATCTGCCCACGAGCAAGGGCGTCTGGTGCTGACTTAGGCCAGGGGGCCCATGGGAAGCTGGGGGCAGCCGGGTAGGGCATGGATTTGACGAAATTTTCCCAGGGGTATCTTGGGAATAGATAGGGCCTGGGCCTGGGACAGTGGGTCCCACGTGGGACCACCAAGGAGTGCATCACTCGTGGCCTGTGGCTGACTCAGTCCCAGGCAGGTGTCCCAGCACAGGAGCAGGAGCCCCAGGAGGCGTGGGTGAGCAAGGTGGCTGTCCTGTGCCAGCTTCCTGGGCTGGAATGTGACCGCCAAAGCCCTCCCCCCCACCTGCTGCCCCCTGGCTGGATGGTGGGTTGGTGGGCTGGGTGGGCTAGGGATTACGGTGGCATATTTCAAGGCTTGTGGTGACAGCAGCTGGGTCCACTGGGTTTCAGGCCTCTCCTGATAGCTGAGGGGTGGGAGCGGTGCAGACCTGGGTGACCTGTGGGCCGCCCCCCAGGAAGGGGCTCCCCGAATGGCCTTTTGCTGTGGCAGCCAGTGGCTGGTGTGGGTGAGCTGAGGGGTTGGGCAGGGGCAGGGAAGGGCTGCGTGGGCCTCAAGCATGCCAGTCTGGCCCCATCTGTGCTGGGTCAGCAGGGTGGGGCACAAGCTGAGCCCAGGTAGGGTACCCAAGGCCACTCAGGCATGGGCTCTGGTCCCATTCCCTGGTGGCCTGCCTGCTTCTGGGAGAGCTGTGGCAGACGGGACGGGGTGGGAGAAGCGTCTGGGGACTACACAGGCCTCAGGTCCCACGCACACGGCGGGCCCAGTGGTGGCCAAGTTGCTGGGCCCCGCCCAGCAGCTCCCCACACCCTTGCTGATGGGCTTTGCCACTGCTGGGCTCTTGCAGCTGGTTCCGGAAGAAACACCCACCAGCCGAAGCGCCGGTGCCCATCCCGCCCAGCCCAGACACCAAGGACCGGTGGCGCAGTATGACAGTGGTGCCATACCTGGAAGACCTGCACGGCGGGGACGAGGACGAGGACGAGGACCTCTTTGACATCGAGGATGACATCATCTACACTCAGGACTTCACGGTGCCCGGTGAGTCGGCAGGGGCTGCTCCCCTGTGCGCTGAGCCATGAGGAGCCTCTGCCCGCCCGGCCACGCTGGCTCAGCTTGGATGTCCTCCCAGAGCAGAGCGCCTGCCTGTCCACCACAGGCAGGGCTGTTCCCAGCAGCAGATCCTACTCCCTGAAGGCCTCCACTGAGTGCACCCCACTCACACTTGGGGGTCTGCGGGCACGTAGCCCCAGACAGCCCACCCAGTACCTCCCACCACTCTTCCTGGCCCAGGTTCCAGCAGGAGCAGATAGGGGAGCTTGAAGGGCGTGGGGCAGGGGCTTCCTGCTATATCCTCTCGGGCTGTGAGAACTGGGGTGCAGGGGGGACCCCTCAGACATTGGCCTGAAGGAGGGTCCAGTGGCCCGCCCTCCCCGCTGCCCAGAGGCCGCCGGCCAGCGCTAACCGCCACTGCCCTTGCTTCCCCAGGTGACGAGGAGGCGGCTGAGGCAGGGCTTAGTGAGCAGCCGGGCGCCCAGCGGAGCCAGTGCTCAGACCTTCCTGGAGAGGAAGCCCAGGTGGCCGGCACCACCTCGGTGCCCGAGGAGGAGCGCCAGGCCTTAGTCTAATGGCAGCCACAGGCGCCCACTCCCCTGCCCACCCCTCCTCAGGCAGCCCAGCCCTTCCCTCAGCTCCCAGTTTTGTTCTGTCCACTCCAGGTCGGTTTGTGCAGGTGCCATGATAAAGCTTTGCCCGCTGTGTGTGCAGGTGGTGCTTGCAGCCTGGGCCGCCGGTCTTACTATTGTAGAGGCAGGCGCAGGGCAGGTGGGCGGGCAAGAGATCAGGCCCCCAGCACACGGGCACAACTGCCAGATTGGGGAGGGTCCCGGCACAGCAGGGGCCCTTGGGGAGCCCAGCTTCCCCCTCCCCAGTACAGCCAGCCCCACCCTGCAGGGTGCCCCCCCAGCAGCCCAGCAGCACCCAGCGCTCCCGTCCCTGCTGAGGCTCCCTTCTTGGCAGCCGTGCCCCGAGGCAGAGCATGGGGCTCCTGTCTGATGTTCCGCTGGGGCACCCGTGTCTGGGGCCTCAACCCAGCCCCTTCCCTGTGGGGTCGCGGGGTGTTCTGGGAGGTGTGGCATGCAGGGTGGTGCCGTCCCCGGGCGTGTTCACCTTGAGACCCCTGTCGGTGCCTGTTGTCTCTCTGGTCTGAGGCTTTCTGCCTCTTAGAGGAGTGGTACCCTGTGACAGGGCGGGTAGGGGAGACCTGGCCAGCCCCCTGGGCCCCAGAGCATTTGCTGGGACGTGGACCACACACTGACCCCACAGCAGCCCTTGCACGCCGGGGCCCCTGGGCCAGAAGCCGGCACCCGCTGAGGGGCCTGGGCCTGTGTGAGCCCTGAGCTGCCCAGGGAGGAGATGGAGGCTGGGCTGCCTTTCCTGTGACCCCACTGACCCCACATGGCTGACAGGAAAGAAACACGGGCAAGGGAGGGCAAGAAGGGTGGCCCAGTATGAGGCCTAGGGCGCACTGGGGTAGATAGTCCCTGTCATGCTTTCAGCTGCCCTGGATAGGCCTGGGAGGTGCCTCTCTGAGCCCGAGCCCTGTCCCTGGGCTGGGAAGGTCCCTGCCAGAAGCAGGACAGCTGCCCAGGGGCCAGTGGCCTGCGCACCAGCGGGTCCCTACAGGGTGGGGTCCCAGGCCACTGGCGAGGCAGAGGTCTGGGGTGGGATGAGGGAGTGGTACCCTCGTGCAGGCAGGTCCCAAGGGCTCTGCCCACTGGCATGGAGACCCGCTGGGTCCCTCATCTGTCCAGGCGGCCCCATCAGATTGGGGCAGGGGGCCCCCACTCTTGCTTCAGTGGAGACCCAGTGGCCGTGAGCCCAGGCCTGAGAGTGGAGGTGGGGCACCTTACCAAAGCGTCTTTCTAAAGCCAGTGGCTTCTCGTGCCCCCGGGTGGGTTACAGAAAGTGCCAGAAGCCACTGAATCAGGCACTGGCCCCTTTTTTGGGGGGCAGTGCTCTGAGTTGGGCTCTTGAGAGCTGCTAGGAGGTCTGTCTGCGAGGGGCACAGCAGGCCGACATGGAGTCGGTGTCTGTTCCCCTGACTGAGCAGTATGGGCTCCTGGTGGGGGGGGGGGGCAGGGCAAGTGGGCTGTCTCCTGCGAGCTTCAAAACCCTTGTGAGGACAGTGTTCTCTGGACAGGGTGCGGGTTCGCATCCTGCAGGGGCTGGGGCCTGGGGGCCGCTGGCAGGCTGAGCTCCTCGTCCCCAGTTGGCCTGTGCTGGCGTCTCGCACGCCGGGCCGGAGTCTGGCCCTCCTGTGTCCTCACAGGTGAGTGCTGAGGCTCCTGTGTCCCAGGATGCACAGGTGTGCAGGACAGGTGGGTGAGCATGGGCTGGGACCCACCCCGGCCAGCCTCCCTCTCCCTGGACGGGAACCCCACTGGGGGCCACTGCAGGTGCAGTAGTCCAGGTGGAGGGGATCACTCCTGCAGGCCGCCGGTGGGAGATGCAGCCCCTGGGTCCTCCCAGAGCTACCGAGATGTGGCATTTCAGGTGGGAGAGGACCTGGGCCTGTCGGGGCAGGCACGGCCTGGGCAGGTGTAGGGTGAGTCCCCGTGCTGGGGTCAGGCAGCCCTGGCCCAGGGGTCCTTCGGAGGTGCCCCCCTGCTCAGGCCACACTTGTCGTTTTTCTTCTAGGACAGGTCCCAGAAGAGGAGGCCGGTCAGAATGGACAGAGCCGGGGCCTGCCCAAGGCTGTGTGCATGAATGGCACGGAGTCGGCACAGCTGAGCACCAAACCCAAGGCCGAGTGCCGGGCCGGGGCCTCCAACCCTGCCCGGAAGGCCTGCTCTGCCAGCAGCAAGATCCGTCGGCTGTCGGCCTGCAAGCAGCAGTGAGGGTGGCCACCTGCAGGTGGGACACAGTGGGGCCTGGCCGGTGGGGGTTGTGGGGACACCACTGGTTGCCGTCAGCCAACGACTGCTGACGACCGGCAAAGTCACACTGTGGCCACAGCCAGTTCCACTGTTCACAGTGCCTGGTCTGGGCTGACATGTCAGTCACTGAGACCTGTGTAGCCGTGGGGTGGGGCCCTGCTGGGTATCAAGTCCATCCTCATGCAGTCCATGTTATGGCAGTGTCTGGGATGAGGGGAGGTCACTTTGCACAGGACACCAGCTACCCAGCTGGCCTGGAGGTGTGGTGGGCTGCCTGCCTCCCAGGGGACTCCTCCCAGCCACAGCAGCACCTGTGCTCTGCCCAGCCACCCGTGCCCCACCCCCCGGGCTGCTCCCAGGAAAGGGTTGTGCTGGAGTCCACCCAGAGACTTTGAGGCAGCTAGCTGCGTGGGTGGGTGGTGGGGAGGCCCTGGGGAGCAGGCCATCTGCTGGGGTCTGGCTGAGGCTGAGTCACCCTGGATGCTGCCCGGGCCCTCCCTGGGGACCTCCCTCCTCTGCCCCAGCCTGACATCGGGGGCAGGCAGGCCCCAGGGCTGTTGGAGACCCCATCTCCTCCTGAGTATGTGGGCAGTGGGGTGAGGGCCCTGCCCAGCCACATCCCCTCTCCCAGGCTGCTGGGGTCACTGCCTGAGTCACACAGCTGCTCCCCCCCTAGTGCTTTTCTGCCTGCATCAGAACCAGCCAGGCCTGGTGGGAAACTGCTTCGGGGGAGGCCCAGGCCCTGCTGCAAGAAGGCTGTGCTTAATTTCCTTGGGAGTAGCTCAAAGGTGGCCTTCCCTGGTGTCTCCCATCCAGTGAGGGCACAAGAGTCTGGCACCCCCTATATGGACCTCAGTTTCCCCACCCTACTAGTGGGCCTGTAGGTAAGGCCCGCCTCTCAGAGATGGGGAGGTCTGGATTCCCAGAGTGACCCACCCCCACCCTCCTTCCTGCCTGCAGCCTGTCTCCAGGAGCCCCCACCGGTGCCCAGGCCGGCGCCTCAGTCTTCCTGCCGACTCCGGCTGCTGCCCGCCTGAGAAGGCCGCCACGCCTCCGTGCCCACGGCTTCTCAGGACCAGGAGCCTCCCGGAGGGCCAGGTGGGGGGACAGCAGGGAGCAGGCCGGCCCTCCCCTCGGCCGTCTGCACACAGCACTGCTCGACGGCCGCGGACAGTGGACTTTGCAATCTTGTGCAGAGCCTCCTGGGCGGGGAGGGAGAGGCCCGGCCTTCGCAAAGCACTTTATGTTTAGACTACTGGCCCTCCGCCGCCCCTCCCTGGTCTGTCTCACTGCTACCGCTAGGGCGCTACACCTAGTGACCACAGCCACAGAGAAGCCGGTGTGGGGCCTCCTGTCACCGCCATGCATGCAGAACCGCCCGGACGGAGCCAAGTGGCTGCCTTGTTTTTGTTTGGTTGGTTCTATTTTTTTTTTTTTTTTTAAGAAAAAATAAAACAGGTGGATTTGAGCTGTGGTCGTGAGGGGTGTTTGGGAATTGTCGGGTGGCACGAGGGGCAGTCAGGTGGGGGACCCTTGTCCCCCACGCACGGGCCGGCCCGGTGCCTCCGGTAGACAGTGTGTGGGTCCTGCTGGCAGACGGTGGACCTGGGCCAGGGCGGGCAGGCACAGCTAGGTCTCCGGCCTCCCTCCTGGGGCCTTGCAGCCGAACCCCGGGCCCTTTCTTCCCCAAGGCCAGGGGCTCTTGGGTCCCCAGAGAAAACCCGGAGCGAGAGTATGCAGTAAATATTTATAATCAACCAGGAAACAAAAACAACGAGAAACTCCATCACCGGATGGGACAGACTGGGCACGAAGCGTCGAGGGCGGGACGGGCGACGCAGGCGAGGGCTCACCCCTTTTTTGGCAATAAATAAAGCTTGGGAAACTTGACGCCTTGGCCTTTGGGTTTTGTTTGCGTCTCAAACACTGAGGAGTCCCGGCGGCTCCTGCGGCGACAGGGAGGCACCGGGCGCATGCGAAGCGGCGGGGGCGCGACAGACACGGGCCAGGCGGCGGGAGCAGCGGCGTCCAGGGCCGAGGCGGCGGCGGCGACGGGTGCTGTTATTGCTCGGAGGGGCGCGGGCTGGCGCGAGCACACGCCGCGGTGAGGTAAACGGCTTCGGGGCGGCAGGCTCCTCTCCGACCCGCAGCAGCCTACGGTGCCAGCCCCGGGGCTCGCGCATGCGCCTCGCGTCCTTGCGGGGGCGAGCTGCAGGCCCCGCGCACGCGACCGAGAGACCAGTGCCTCCGCCCAGAGTGAGGACCTGTCACTGTCCTTCCTTCCCAGCCGGGGCCCCCGCGCCTCGGGGACCCGGCGAAGCGCCCGCAGGGGCCTGCGCCCCTCCAGGGCACGAGGGGGCCCGAACCGTGCGCGTGCGTTCTGGGGCCGGCGCGAGCTGTGCGCGGGCGCCCTAGGGCGGTGAGGGCGTGTCCGCAGCCGACCGCGGGCGCCAAGGGCCTGGGGTCCCGGCGCATGCGTGCCGGGCGTCGCGTCCCCGCGTGTCTCCCGCCGCCGCCGTCGAGTCCCCGCGCGGCACCAGAGAAGCTGCCAAGATGTGGGCGTGGGGCGCAAGGCTTAGGCCGGGCTGTGGTCGGGAGACGTGGGGGCGGTGGCGACCAGCGCGGGGGCCGCGGCGACGACGGGTTCAGCGAGGCGGAGCGGGAACAGCCTCTCCTCGAGGCCGGCCGCCAGCTTGTCCAGCAGCGCCCCCGGGGGCTCGACGCACAGGCCCGAGCCGGGGCAGCCCCCGCCGGGCTCCTCCTCGATGACGGGGATGGCGGGGTCGTCGCCGGCGCTGCCCAGTGCGCGGCCATCGGGCGGGCCGTCCACACTGTCGCCGCGGCGCAAGGGCGCACGCGCGGGGCGGGCTACGGTGGGAGTCGGGGCGCTGGCTAGGGCCGGGGCCGCGCGCGCGCCTGGGTCGCTGTGCTGCCGGCCGCGCTGCCACTGCTTGCGTGGGTGCGGGTGAGCACGTGCGCGGTGGCGCGCGGCGGAGGGCGGCGCATCGTCGAAGTGCGGGTCGTGGCGCAGGAACTCGTGGAAGAGCGCGTCAGTCTTCTCGTCAATGCTATAGTCGCGGCGCGGGCGGCGGGGCCAGGCGCGCGGGCTGCGGGGCCGGGTGGGCATGGCGGGCGGCTCGGCGTCGTCGCCCGCGCCACGGCCCTCGATGCTGGCGTAGCCGCTGTCCATCTGCAGCAGCCGGCGCGCCTCTCCGTCCTTGGGCCGCGGCGCGGGCGGCGACGGCGGCGGGAAGGCGGGCGCCGCGCCCCCGGAGCCTGAGCCCGAGCTGTCGCCGCTGCGCACAGAGTCGCGGTCGTTGCCGCTGCTGCTGTGGTCCGAGGCGGCCGCGTGCAGCTCGAGCGAGGCGCGCAGGCTCCACAGGTCGCGGTAGCTGGTCTGGGCTTGCTCGGGGCCCGAGTCCCGCTCGGCGTCCAGCTCCGGCTCCGGCTGCTGCTGGTGGTTCTCAGGCCCTGCGCTGCCGTCGCCGCCGCGCTCCGGGGGGGACTCGGGGCTCGCTCCTCCCGCTGACTCCGCCGCCTCTAGCCTGCAAGTCAGGTCGTGGCTGTCAGAGCCCCGCCGAGCCCCGCGCCCTCTTTCCGGTCGGCCACCCCTCTGCTGGGACCCTTAGGACTTGGCCAGGACCCAGGAGATGAGGGCTTTAAAATGGGGTCTATCCATTTTGCAGGGCATGCTTTTTGGATTAGCGCTGAGCCCTGGTGCCTGCTTTTCAACTAGGGTGTCCCTTGAAGTCTGATCCAAGCACCTGGGGAAACTGCAGGTACCTGGCCTTTCTGGGAAAGGGCCCCCTGGAGGAGGTAACACTCCTCTCTTGTAGGTCGCCTTCTCCCCAGCCTTTCAGTGGACCAGGTTGGGTCCAGCTCAGTCCCTACTCCAGGGCAGGTAGGGCTCTTCACCCGCCCACCATGTATGAGGAACAGGAGGGTGACACACAAAAGGAAAGACTATCCACCCAGACTAGGAGCTGCCCAAGGAACCCTGTTCTGCTCCCTGGGTTCCGTCCCTCATCCCACTAATGTGGGCCCTGGGAGTTGGGGGAGTGGGCACAGACAGTCACAACAGTTTTTGAGAAGGGACTGCCCAGCCCTCAGGAGTAGGTGGGAGAGGGCCTGGGACCACGGCAGAGCCCTTCAAGCCTGGGACTCCACCAGGAAGCGGCAGTACCAGGCTGGGCATATACCCCCGGCGGCACTGCCTGAGCAGGTGTCCTGTCTTAGGGAACCTGGAGCCATCTTTGGGGCCCTCACCCGCCCCCCTACCCTTACCCAGTCCATGCTGGAGAGGTGGCCCCAGAGAATCAGCCTCTGGGAGGGGCCTTGTCGCTGGAGGGAGGCGAACTCGTGTCCTCAGGGTCGGGAGAGTGCTCCCTGGGTTGCCTAGGGCGGGTAGAGTGGGGCAGGGGCCCACAGGTCCACCCCTAGCACCTCTATCTACTGAAAAATACCTGCCGAGAGCGGGGGGCGGGCTGGTGGGGCTGGCCAGAAAGGGGCGGGGGGTCGGGAAGGCCACTGCGTCGCCTACACGGGCGATGTACTGGATGAAGTCGGCATGGGGGGTGTCCCCCTCTTGCTCCATGCTCTCGCTGGCTGCCCGCTGCCGCTGGAAGTGATGCCGCTTGGGGGAACCTGCGTAGGGGAAGGCTCGTCAGGCTGTCTTTGCCCACCACACGCGCGCGCGCACACACACACACACACACACACACAGC
>RJWJ010004085.1:0-79389 GCA_004363605.1 Indri indri | reverse complement strand
TATTCTGGGATCCCATCAAGTCCCAAGTTCTTGAGTTGGCCTTGCACACTGTAAAGGATGTCTGAGTTCAAAATTAAGCAGACGGTACAGAGAGCAGGAGGACGTAGCCCTGGGTAGGTAGTACAGGGGTGTCTGGGATAATACTTCCTCCTCCACCACCACACCTTCCCAACCGGCACGTGCAATCTGCCAGTCAAATACTTCGAGGCATAGAAAGAAAAGACACGCTGGGATCTGGGTTAAAGCTGCGTTCTAAATCCTAGTCCACTGAATACGATGTAACTATTTGAAAGGTGAGGTCAAAATCGGGTCAGGGTGAGGTTGGACACTTGTCGCCTTTAAGTTGCGCCCCGACTATGGCTCAGTCAAAAAACCTAAGGCAAGGATCCCCCTCTGTGAATTTATTCAGCCTGCTTGAATTAATCGAACTGATTAATTAGATTAATTGAAGTCATATATTTAGGGTAGTCGGCATAGTGCTGACTGGCAGGCGAGAAGTGCCCAACACTAGCTGCTGTCATTATTATTATTACGACTTTTCCTTTCGCAGACGTGCGAGGCATCTTTGTTGACAACGTGCCTGTGCTTCCATCCCATTGAGTAGAAAAGTCATGGACGAGAAAAAAGTCTAGGATGGAAAAGTGAACAGATATTTGCACCACTCATCTTTTTTATCACTTTTTCACCTTGTATGTAAGGTGTCCCCTGTGGACCTCACGTTCCCCAGAAGAGCCCACGGGGTAGCTTTGGTGTTAAGGATCTTGGGGGAAGAACTGGCCTGTCTCCGGGCACTGACAGCTGGCGCCTCCCCCGTGGTTAGGAGGATGTTTCAGGGCAGCTGCAGGCTGGCACCCGGGGGGTGGTGTGGTTAAGGGGGTTGCAGGTCACACATGAGGAGCTGGACGAGGAGTTAGTCAGCGTGTCCCCCTTTTAACTTGAGTGGAGAGAAGGGCTCGGATGTGTGATTCATGCACAAGGTGTCGGCAAAGGGAGGCATCATGCCGATTTTATATCCTCAGCTTTGCGGATGGCCAAATCCAATGCAAAGAGCTCATCCTAAAATGAAGATGAGTTTGGGTAGTGTGTGGAACTTCACATATAAGGAATCCTGAAGGGCTTGGTTTCCTGGATAGAGGTTCATGTCCCCTGGCCATGCTGTACTCGGCAGTCTTCCCTGCCCGGTCCTCTGGCTCAGGCAGGAGGGTTAAGACTGCACCTCCCATCAGATGTTGCTGGGGAAGCTCTGGTCGATCTGTTTCTGGAGCTTTGCATTGACTTCTGTCCTAGAAGTGGTCTGATGGGCATCTGGGCAATCAACTTCATACTGCACAGCCAAGCCCGGGCCACCTCCCAGGGCAAGTGCCGCTGGTGGCCATTCCACGTGGCAAGGGGCTGCACCAGGAGACCTGATCCTTATTTTCTGCAGGAAGAGAAAGTCCAGGCAATACAGTGTTAGAGCAGGATCGAGAGTGGGCAGACATTATGTTCACCCTGAATACTGCCCTTTGTTTTGTTTTGTTTTGTTTTTGAGACATAGTTTTGCTCTGTTGCCCAGGCTAGGGTGCAGTAGCATCAGCCTAGCTCACAGCAACCTCCAGCTCCTGGGCTCAAGTCTCCCGAGCAGCTGGGACTACAGGTGCCTGACACTGCGCCCGGCTAATTTTTTCTATTTTTAATGGAGACGGGGCCTCACTGTTGCTCAGGCTGGTCTCGAACGCCTGAGCTCAAGCGATCCTCCCAGAGTGCTAGGATTACAGGCGCCACCACGCCAGCCTGAATGCTTCCCTTTTAAAACATTTCCTGTCAGTCTGATTGCCCGTGGCTCAGGGAAACCACCCGTTGTGATGTCCATGACCTGATGGATGTGGTGTCCACTGGCACAGACCAGAGTGGTTTCCTCTGACCCACAGGCGTGCTGAGTTTGCGTTTCCTCCCAAAGGCGCCCAAGTATAATTCCACAGAGGTGACGCAACGGCTCTGTTCTTCCCCTGCATTTGCCTCATTTACTCAGGAAAACAGTGGCGTGCTCTGTGGGCATGAGCGCGAGTTGGAGTTATTCAAATTATTTCCAGCAAATGCAACACCCTGGAAAAACACAAGTTATTGTTGATGCAAGAAGATAGCGGGGTAGAGCCGCGGCGGCATCCCAGATGGTGAGAGCAGACGCGAGTGCAGGAGGGTAAATGGTACATTACGACTGTGACGAGGGCAAAGCTGGGCTTAGTGGAGGAAATCGCAACATCGTCACAACAGCCAGATATAGCACAGAATCAGGATGGATTTCCAGGAGGCCGCATGGACTCAGATAGGAACGAACCGACGTGAAAGACAGGAGCCAAGCAAAGAAGGCGTCACGTGTGGAACGGCAACCTGTCAGTCTTACAGTCGTCCGTGTCTTCACTGCCTTAATGATCCGAATTATGTGCGCATTATGATGATTTACTGTGTTCGAGAGTTACGTGTTCAATTGTCTGCAACTAGCCAAATCTCATTATCAGTGTCGTTCTTGAACTCTGCGAAATGCCAGCCATCTCTTTTTATCCTATGTCAGCATTGATTAAGCATTTAGTCACAGGAAACCTTTCTTCCTAAAGCGTGGTCCTCGGAAAGGCTCCATCACCATCGCGTCGGAGGTTTTTTCCTTAGAAATCCAAGTTACCGGATGCCCCTCCCACCAGCTTCACTGATTCAGAGCTTTTCATTTCGGCATGGCCCCCAGACTGTGAATAAGCCCGTTAAAGTTTGAGGAGCATCCATATACGCTGTGAATACACTAGGGGACCCAAATGCTGAGTACAAGGTCTTGTTTATTGGTTTGGGTCAGCAGGCAGAATGAAAAAAAAAATGTATAATCTAACTGGTTTCCTAATGTCACATTTGCTTACTTTCCCGTAGCTATTTTGAAAATGATTAAGGATATCTTCTTAACATGTTTGGAGTGAAATTTCTATGTTAACTGAAGAGATGGGGAAGTGAATACAATAATAAAAGGGGTGATGAGCCCCAAGTTCATGGGTGTGGAGGGTGTGGGTGAATGAAAAACAGTCGAGATATGGTGTCGGGTCCACGGCTCTGTCGCTCTCAGGGCAGGACTTGCCTCCCAGCAAAGACCTGCAGAGAGGATGGCTCCTCCCTCCCTGTTTGAGCACACGTGCCTGTGTGCAGCCTAAATTGTTCATGGCAAAAGTTTGAGCCACTTGTCTCTTGCTCAGTCCTTAGAGGAGATAGAAGCCACCCTTCTGTTGTCATTCAGGAGGTGGAAATGCAATGTGTGGTGGCTTTCACCCTCTTCCTCCTAGTTCTTAGTTCCTGGAAACATCCTGCAGCTGTTTCATTCCAATGCCTTCCTCGGACCTCAATGTCCAGTTGGCATGCGGCCAGTAGAGTCCTGCGTGACGTTTTATGCAAGAGTCACGTTAGATCCAAATACACGAAGGTACAACACCACATCTCCTGTTTAACCATTAATAGCACTCCATTTTGCTTGTGTCTCCATGAAAATACCCTCACATCAGATATCAACTGAAAAGCCGTGACAAACAACACCAATAAATGCTCCAAAAGGAAGCACACTATTTTTGTGTCGCTACCACCTTATGGAATACAGATAAAGAATCCAATTTAGGACTCTTTTTTTTTTTTTGGTCCTATACTTTTTCTTTTCTTTTGTGTATAAACTTTTGAATTTGATTTTATACTATAGATAAATCATATGCTTCCAAATGTTCCATCCGTGGGGTCCGTTGAGCTCCATATGAAGGAGAATATCGGAAGTGAAGTTTTGGAAATATTGACCATTTATTGTAGGAAAAAGCACTAGATCGAGTTCATCTACGTGAAATGCACATTGCTTCTAACTGGAGATGATAAACCTGTTTGTACAGTGACAGATACGCCGCAATGTATAGGATGTTGGTGATGCTTCTGATCCTATGTAAGCTATCAGAGAATTGCCTTCCTAGGGCCAGTGACAGCAGAATTTCTCTGTGCCACTAGACAAATGGTTCAGGAGACCATCAGAATATAGCCCTTAAGGCTGCCTCCCTGCAACAACGCCTCGCATCTTACACGTGCAGTGGAGAGTCTGGCCAGCACCAGGTCATACAGTTACTTACTGTACCTCCCACCTGTCCTCAAACTCAGAGGGTATACTGGGGTCCCATCACCAACCTGCGGGTCAGGTGAGGGGCTGCTCACTAAAACAGCTTTAGGCGCTCTATTTAGGATTTCCTTGTGTTTCCTGGAGTTACGCTGAGTAGGTGGAAATGTTTCCCTTAATTGTTTATGGCAGGTGACTTCTAAGGGGCTGCTAACATATTTATATATGTAAAATATGTTATATGTTATATATTATGTATGTTATATATTCTCTCTATATATTCTTTTTTTACTTTTTTTTATTTCTGCATATTATGGTGATACATATATATGTATTTTTTTAATGAGCCCAATGCTTCCAAAATGTAAATAGTTACTTCACAGCATTTTGCTTCAATAATTTGTCTGAGTCTACCTACCTGGTAGAAGAAAAAACAAAGCTAAGTTAGCTGAAATAGCAAGGCTTCCATTAGGCAAACTGACGTCTTAGCTGCACTGTAAAAGGTCAGGGGCATGGAGCGCTCACTCCGGGGCCAGTCCTGGACAAAGTGTTTTGTACACAATGCCTCATCCATTCCTCATGGCAACCTCCTACTCTTATCCGTCATCTTCTCTAACTTAGAGGCAAGGAATCCCCATGAGTCAGCTGCTTAAATCGGGGCCTGGAAGGCAGAGCTTGAGCACTCGGTCCTGGGTCCTGAGCACCTCACTTACCTGGGACCTGGAATTTCCCCTGCTTGTTTGAAACCCTTCTCTCTCCTACTCAGGGAAGCTCAGTGCCTGACTCTTAATAATGGCGTAATGCTTGTTTGTGGAATGACTTAAAGGAATGAATGAACTCTTTAGAATTTAGGCTTCCTCTGAGACCCACACCCACACTTGACTGGGGAAGGAGCCAGCTTTTCCCATTTCCAGGTTTTCTTCCTTAGGGTGACAAGCAGTTTGGTCAAGAAGCCCTCACTTTGCCTTTCAGATGTTGTCTCTGGTTAAATAACAAGGTGCTCTTGAAATGGCTTATTTTCTGTGTTTGTTTCATTCAGGAAACAAAGTGAGAAAGCTTCGGAAATAGAACATTTAATTTATAAGCTAGCCTGCAACCCACTATCAGTAATTCAGAACTATCATTCTATATAAATTGGTATCATTATACCTTGAGAATCCAACTGAAAAATAATATTTGCAGACCTCTGACTTGCAATCTATTGCTCTGAAAACAAAAATAATGCATCAGCATTTGTTCCCATGGGAGATTTCTGTTCGGGGGTTTTAGCGGAGAAATATGTGAGACTTTTATAGGATCAATCTTATGAAAAATTAAATGTTTAATGGGCTCTGTGCTTTACAAATGAGATTCTGGCTCAAGACCTAAATAGTATGGGGTACAGAGTGTGTCTTTCAGGAAAGAACGGACTAAAAGGAAATCAGAAATCTGACCGTTTTTCGGCACAATAAGCCAAATATCCCATCCCTCGTACGTACGTGATGGCCTCAGCTACTTTCTCTTCGGCTAGCTCCTGCCCACTTGTATAGCAACACTTTAAAGAAAATGATCACTTTAGGCCTCGAATAAGAAACTTTGATTGGGACACATTAAATATCTTGGTCATTTGAAATACTGGAATTTGGAGGAAATATTTGGGGAGAAGTGTTAAGATGGGAATGGAGGCAGGATATTTTAGTTGAAAGAATCTGTGTAATAAAAACAGCTGTAAATTTGTCTGGAGATAGAAATAGCCTTGGAGAAACTCTACATAGGAAGTAGCTGGCTCTGACTTTGAGGGTAAGAGCTGTCCCGGAAACTCTGTGTTAGCCAGCTGTTAGCACAGAGCCTATGTAAGGTGGGGGCTTCCTGAACACGTGTTGCATGAATGAATGAGGAGGCTTGGAGTCCACATCGCATCTGAGCAGTTTTATGTTTACAGAAGAATCGAGTAGGAAGTACAGAGTTTTCATGCAGCGCCTCTCCCCTACATACAGTTTTCCTTATTATTTACATCTGGTATTAGCCTAAACTGTTTGTGACAACTGATGAGCCTGTATTGATACATTATTGGTAACTGAAATCCATAGTTGACATTAGGGTTCACTCTCGGTATTGTGCATCCCGTAGGTTTTGACAAACATGTAATGACATGTATGCACCGTGACATTATCGCACGGAATACTTTCACTGCCCTCAACATCCTCTGTGCTCCACCTGTTGCCCCAGCTTCCGCTCAAGTCCTTGGTGACTACTGATCTTTTTGTTGTCTCTGTAGTTTTGCCTTTTCCAGATGTCATATACTTGGGATCATACAGTATGGAGCTTTTCCAGATTGGTTTCTTTCACTTAGAAATATGTGCCGAAGGCTCCTCTGTGTCTTTTTGTGGCTCGATAGCTCATTTCTTTTTAGCGCCGAATGGTACTTCATTGTCTGGGTGGACCACAGGTTATTTATCCATTCGCCTCCTGAAGGACAGCTAGGTTGCTTCCAAGTTTTTGGCAATTACAAATAGACCTGATGTGAATATTTGTGTGTGTGTTTGTGTACATGTAAGTATCACGGAAGCCACATTTCTATAAGACATTTCTGCATGGCATTTCCTTTGTGCTAAGGTATGTCAACATGTACGAAAGGTGAATTTGACGTGGAAGGAAGGTGCATGGCTGCATGCTCTTTTGCTGAATGTGAACTGTACTGCAGACAAGTGAACTCCTCCAGCCTCTGCTACTGCCCGGTCTGTATTATTTTACACAGAAGTCGTCATATGAACAAAAGGGGGCATTTTTCTTTCAAGGTGGGGGTTATATCGCCTATTGCTTCCTTCTATTTCAACTCATTAAGCTAATTGCCATTTTCAAAGTAATAAGGCTTAAATTAGTGTCGCAGCCAAATAACCGCAAGCCCAAGCGCACAGGTGGTTTGCTTGGCTGCACCAGATAACACCACAATAAATGTCTGCCGGATAATGATTTATCATGGGAGACAAATTGCTGAAATGCCCTTGGGTGTCTTATTGCTTGGTTCTGAGTATGACATTTATATATATGGTGTGGGTTCTAGGAATGTTTATCATTGAGTTAAAAATTGAGAAAGATTGAACATGCTCTCGCCTGTGGCATTTGCAATCAAATGGCAAAAATATGTGTTGTAACAAATGACTTGGGTGTTGTTTTTGCATCAGAAATCATCTCTGCCACCTCCGTGAGCAGCTGACTCTGCACCCTTCTCCCCTCACTCTGCACCAACTAGGTGAGGGTGCAACCCGGAGTGGAGGGCCCGTCTCCTCTGGGCATGACCCACCTGCTGGATACGACATATTCAGCAACCCATATTTAATTATTTCTGGCACTGGGGATAGAAGATAGAATTTCTGGCACAGAAGATACCTGGTGTCCTTGTAGAATATCAATGGCTATGGTCACCCTATTATGACTAAATGGAGCCCATCTAAAATTTGGTTCCCCTGTCCAGACCATTGGCACCATGTGCACACACCAAGAAGACATGAAAAGGTTTCTTACTCACGTAATGAGGCTTTCTGGGGAAGATCAGGGCAGCTCCTAAATTGTTCCAAAAATAGCTTGGGAGAGCAGGGCAAAGAGACCGATTCTACTTTACGGTGGCTCGGAGCCGGGTCTTGAATGAGGGTTTCCTACACGCAGGCAGGGACTTGTGCGGTTCTAGCCTCCCACGGCAGCGAAGCAGGGTCAGCCAGGATTCCTGATCAGCTTGTGCGGCACAAGCGGAAGAGGGAGTGCGAGGCTTAAAAACTCTTAGCAGTCCAACATCAAAGTACAGAGTCAGACGCTAATACACCCATGAAAGTCAGCTAACTAAGTTCAGTACGCAGCCCAGGACTATGCAGACCCCTGTGGAAACTGGGCATTGTCTACCTCTGGCTTGTTCATTGTCTTCTGATTTGAGAGCCAGCGATAGCTTCTTATCCGGAGTCTGTGTTCCAGCCTCTTCTTCAAACTTCAGCTGTCAGGGTTTCAGAGTCAGATTTAGCTCTTACTTTCTGCCTCTCCCCCTTCCCAACTGTCTGAGGTCGAACAGGTCGCTTATCTTTTTACATCATGGTGCTCTCATCCATCCAGTGGGGCCATTGCTATTTACTCGCATAGGGCTTAGTGAGGCTAAACGAGAGAACATGTAATAAAGTCCTTTGCGTGTGAAGTGTTCAACAGATGTAGCAATTATTGCTGTTGTTGTTATTTTGAAGCGTTGTTATTTGGGAGTGGTCTGTGTTGCTAGTTTGGGGGAAAGAAGGAGAAGAAGAAGGAAAGGGTGAGGAATATCGCTATTCGTGATAGGCAGTTTCAGTCTTGGGTACCTACTGTTAGTGTTAAAAGAGGGCATTCCTCATGAGATATTTATATAAATATGTGTTCCTATGAGAGGAGCAATGATTGTTTAGTTGGCCCATGCAGTAAGGAAAAATGGTAGACTTCTTTATAACCTCAGGGTCCCTAGCTGGTGAGAGCAACCAGCCAGCCTCTTTCTCCGGCACCTTCCTCCACACGGGTCGTGATTGACAAGCCTGGTGCTGTTAGAATACTTCATCTGGTCTCCCTGCAGAACTACTTCATGATACCCAGATGCCTCTACATTGACACTAAAGCCATGGACTGAACCTTCTCCCTCGTTGGTAACAGCATGGAGCGAGCTCTGTGCACGAGCACTTCCCTCCCACCTTGGCAGATCAGCCAACCCGTTGAGGAAGGCAACCCGTTGGGTTGCCTCCCTTTCTTTTGTGAAGATTGAAGTGTTTCAAAACTGAGTCTTTTTTTCCCCTCCAGGGCAGATCTTGAATGTTCTAGATGAGCTGAGATTGGCGAACAATACCCTTGTCTACTTCACGTCAGACCACGGAGCCCACATAGAAGAAGTGAACATCAAAGGAGAGGTTCACGGTGGAAGTAACGGGATCTATAAAGGTGAGAAAGGCTGGTGTGTCCACAAGCTCTGCCTCCCAGTTTATGCGCCGTTCGCTTTCTCTTGATCTTAGAGCTTTCCCGCTGTTCTGCTACTGCTTTGCAATATGTAGGACTTCCTCGTGTCATGGGAATCAGGCAGGCGGAAGGCCGTGACCTTAATGTGTCTTCCACGTTGTGGTTCCCATGGAACTTAAAAGCCCACATCCCATGTCAAGACATTGGAAGGAAGGTGTGTAATCCCAAGTGTAAATACAACCCTATACTGCCTAATTGATTAAAACAAGACGCTCTCTACCCCTATGTATGAGTTTCCCATTGCTGCTGTAACAAATTAACACAAACATGCTGACTTAAAACAACACAAGTTTATGAACTGACAGATCTAGAACCCAGAAGTCCACAGTGGGTGTCTCACTCTTCTAAAATCAGATGTCAGCAGGGCCTTCTGCAAGCTCTAGGGGAGAACCTGTTTCCCTGGCTGTTTCTAGATTCTAGGGGCTGCCTGCTTTTTTGGCTCAGTGCTCTTCTTCCGTCGTGAAAGGCAACAATTTAGCATCTCCAAAGCCCCCACCCTCTCCCTCCCTCCGACCTTTGCTTCCATAACGTCACGTCCTTTATTTCTCTGACCCTCATCCTGCCTCCCTCTTACAAGGGCCCGTGGGATTTCACTGACCCACCTGGATAATCTGAAATCACTTCCCTATGTCAAGATCATTAACATAATCACATCGGCAAGGTCTCTTTTGCCACGTTGTATGACGTATTTACAGGTTCCAGGGATTAGGAAGAGGGCATCGTTGGGAGGCCATTATTTTGCCTGTGCAAACTCACAAGAGTGTTTTGAGCTGACCCTTCATTCTCTCTGCAGCATGGACTGAGCCAGTTCTAGGATGGCTCAGGCATCACGGTAGGCATGGGCGATGCTCAGTGAGACCCAGCTACAGGCTTACACAGTGTACACTCAGCAAATACAAAGCATGCATGTCTAATTCTAATGCAAAATGGCCCAGTTCACAAAGTGACGAGATACCCAAGAGTGCCTATCTGTGCTGGGGTTAGGACCCCCAGCCAAATCCCCATTGGATGTGGGTTGGAGGCACAAGAAGAGGTGATGTTGGGGTGAAGGGAAAACTTATCCTTTGCCCTCAGAAGGTTTGCTGAAAAATCAACTCACAACAAGAGCAGAGTAAGAGGAAAGCTATAGAAGCCAGGCATGGTGGCTCATACCTGTAATCCCAGTGCTCTAGGAGGGAGGCCAAGACAGGAGGACTGGTTGAGGTCAGGAGTTCCAGACCACCTGAGCAGGAGCAAGACCCTGTCTCTACTAAAAATAGAAAGAATTAGCTGGGCGTGTTGGTGCACACCTGCAGTCCCAGCTACTGGGGAGGCTGAGGCAGGAGGATCACTTGAGCCCAGGAGTTGGAGGTTGTAGTGAGCTGCAATGACACCATTGCACTGTACCCAGGACAACAGAGTGAGACCTTTTCTCAAAAAAAATTAATTAAAAAATAAGAGAAAAGCTATACTAATTTATTTTAACATTTATATTTGGGAACTCAGAAAATGCCGATTCAGCTCTTCAGTGAGGTACAGAGGTTTTTAGAGAATGGGGGCTTGAAAGTAGAAAAACAGGTGTCGGGAGGGAGAGGGGAAGAGGCTTGAGTAGCAGGCAAAGGTGCTCTCTTATGTAAATGAACCTTAGGGGTAGCAGCCCTCAGAGAATAGATGGTAAATGTTTCTTTTCAGACCTTAAACGGTGTCAGACTCTCAGTTAATCTTTTTTAGATCCGGGAGAGGTTACACCAGGCTGCATTCTCTGCAGATGCAAGTCCCTCCACCCCCACCCCACCAAAGGCGGCATATAGCGGCCATCTCAAAATATGTGAAAGAAATATGTTTTGGGGTAAAATATCGCAATTTCCTTCAGTGCCTTCACGGAGCGGGGAGGATGCATCAGAGCTTACTGGCAAAGAGATGAAAGGATACTGATGGAATGCTTCTCCCTATCAGTTAGTTTAGAGATACTGATGGAGCACCCACTGTGTGTCTGGTATTGGTATTGGGCAGAGACAGCAGTAAATAAAAAATGTGGTCCCTGCCGGAAGCAATTCATGTCGCCGGGTGGGTGCGTTGGGGAGACCTACTGCAGTGTAATGAAGGGATGAGCACTGGTACTCGGGTACTGGTACAGGTGCTCGGGGTGCGGGGGGAAGGACATCCGCACTTGGCCAAGGCGGCCCAGGCGGGCTGGAGAGGCTGCAGCCAGTCGGTCTGCGCCTGCCCCTTGCTCTCTTACACATCTTTCTGTCCTCCGGCCACGTGCCCTCTTCGGCAGTGCCGGGAATGAGGAGAAGCAGCCAACAGCTTCTCTGCAAACTGCAGGCAGCTCAGTAAGGCAGGGGGACAGCAGCCCGAGACAGAGAAAGAGCCCTCTGTTGCCCATCCCTTGAGGCTGCAGCCCATGAAAGCTGCTGCTGCCATTCAGGCCTTCATGTGCACATCCGGAGTCCTGTGCCCTGCGGAGTGCCCCCGGGCAAGGAGCATTCCTTACACCTGCAGTTACCCGGCCCCCAGCCCAAAAGGGTTCCTGTGTTCAGAGTCTGGACGACCTTCCTGGGCTGCTCAGACCCCATGCCACCCCTTCTCTGGGTCCCCTCGTTACAGCCCAGTATGCACTGTGGGTTAAACGAATGAAGAGGTGTGTTTCATCCGAGCAGGACTCACCCGCCACGGTGTCCCTCTCTCAGCCTTCCTCTATGTACCCTGTTATCTTGGAGTAGTGAGAAGTGAAAACCTGTGTTCCTAATCTGGGAATTCTCAATGTTTTGGTCTTATTTCCTTGAGGCTATGGCCTGTGCAGAGAGAGTTGTGTTTATTTTATTTTTTAGATCCCAGTGTCTCTAAAGACAGAGTTCCAGACCGTGTTGCATGCTCTACTTCAGCCATCCCATTCATTCTCTCCCTTAATGCCTGTTAGGTTCCAAAATAGCTTAGCGGCTGCCAAGGAGGAGGCGTGTGCACAAATCACAGAGACAGCCGCGGTTAGAAAACAGTGCTTATGAAAGTTACATATGTGGTGCCGCGGAGCCTCAGTGCAGGAGAGGCGACCACAGGCTGGGACTCCCAGGGAGCCTTCCTGGGGAAGAGGAGAGTTATCGGCATTTTGCTTTGAAAGGCAGTTAGTTGGCTCTTAGGAGACTCAAGCGGTATAGGTCAGAAAGACAGCATCAAGGGTCTTGAGTGATAGTTGGAAACTGGTGTTATCACAGAATCCGAAAAACGTGTCAGTGGCTGCTCCATGATTTTGTTGTGTTTTTGTTTGTTTGTTTGTTTGTGTTTTAGAAATGTGCTAGTTTTGTTAGAAATGTTTTACCTGAGTGCTAGAAATACCATCAACAAATGACACTATATTAATGTCTCAGCTGCTTCTCTGTCAGGAAGCATTATCCTTTTGTCAAACTTAGTTGAAATCAAGTTCACAGTGAAACAGCGTTAAAATGCAGTACCCTATAAGAAAGATGCGGTCTCCTTCTAGCTGTGGGAAGTAGGTTTCTGAATGTCAAGACATCTCGTTCTCTAAAGCCGCAAACTCGAACACACACCCTTGGTTTATGCAGATGCGGGGGAATCCTGCCATTTTACACCCTGATCAGAAAAGCATCCTTCTCTGAACACCAGTGACTTCTAGTCTCCATCAAAATCTCTCAAAAAAGATATTTACTATTTGAACTCAGGACTCTTCTGTACCCCCAAGTCAAATCTTTTTCACTAATGAAATCCATGGGCTAATTTGCTAAAATCGTGATGATTAAGTCACCCTTTCATAGGATTCAACAGGTTATTCCTTTGAATGATAGGAACATTACATCCCTGCTGTAGTCTACATTTAAAAATTATTATTTAATATTCTAGGGCTGAGGGAGTAGTAACGCTACTAATTGTTTCTCTCATTTATTTTTAAGGAAATAGGTTTTCAATGTGATTATTTTGTTGAGATTTAGATACGAGTAAATTCTGTCCTTGTCAAAAGGCTCTAGCATGAAACGGAATTGGGAGATAGGAGTAGGGTCAAATGCATATTTTGGAGCTACTTCTGGCCAAATTTTAGAAATTTTGGCAATAGGTCCTTCATAGCTAGAGTAGTTCCGAGAGCCTTCTAAAATAAATTTCTTCCTATGGTGCACATGCTTTGAATGATTATGTCAACCTACGCTGTCGAAACCGCAAGGGGGTGTCAGTCTGGGTCTAGTTGCTCATTGCACAAAGATCCAATTATTGAGAGAACCAGGACGGCCAAGGAAGAAAGGAATTTTTTTTTTTTTTTTTTGAGACAGAGTCTCGCTTTGTTGCCCAGGCTAGAGTGAGTGCCGCGGCGTCAGCCTAGCTCACAGCAACCTCAAACTCCTGGGCTCAAGCGATCCTACTGCCTCAGCCTCCCAAGTAGCTGGGACTACAGGCATGTGCCACCATGCCTGGCTAATTTTTTCTATATATATATTTTTAGTTGTCCAGATCATTTCTTTCTATTTTTTAGTAGAGACGGGGTCTTGCTCTTGCTCAGGCTGGTCTTGAACTCCTGACCTCGAGCGAGCCACTCGCCTCGGCCTCCCAGAGTGCTAGGATAACAGGCGTGAGCCACCGCGCCGGGCCCAGGAATTTTTTTAAATACAAAGAAAGTCTCGTCAGGAGAACAGGAGAAGTTGTCTCAAAGCTAGCTCCCCGACTAAGAGAGACCATGGGCTATTAAAGGAGGGGTGGCGTGCCTTGGAGCAGGTCTGGTGTAACTAACGAGGATGTGTGCGTTGGGGCAGGTCGTGGGGGGTGACAAATCTTGGCGTCCGGAGGTCCGCCCAGGGGCTGTCAGAATCTCAGCTCCCTCGTCCTGCACAAAATCCACCACTTCTGGGAAGCAACTCGAAAGGTCAAGTTATTGGTTATTTCAGAGAAAGGATTATTAAAAAAAAAAATAAAACACACACACAGGGGTCACTGAAACTTGTTCATAGAGCCGGTGACACTAATAAAACCAATTTTCTAAGGAATGATCCATCTTCCTGTTTAAGAATTAAGGAATCACGTCTCCAGTAGAGCTTCTAGTTAATTTGATAGCGCTCTCACACTGTGTTACTATGATTTTCCTAGACAGCAGGATAAATAGGTAACCAACAAAATATCCCGTACCCATTGCCTTAGCCTGCGACCCTTTATAGCTGTTAAATGTAGACAATCCATCAGGGCTATCGAAATATCGAAATGCCCACACTCCTACTTTGGGACCTCGGGAGTAGGAACCACTGCTTTAAGCTAACAGGGGACTTAAGATTTCAGTGCATTCCTGAACTCTTTCTAGGAATCGTGGATTATGGCTCTCGGTTTGTGTTCCTGCACCCTCGGTGGGTATTGGGTATATTTAGATCAGCTGTGTGGGTGAGTGTTGATAAATGCTCCATTCTGCATCCATATCTGTGTGAAGGCAGTTGAATGAGAGCTCAAGACGAGGTTGAGTTCTCTTACTAAAGGAGCAGGTGGCCCCATCCCTGGCTTCACTTGTCTATGTCAGGGTTTTAAGCCCTTGGGCCTCCCCTTGCAGAAAGAGGTGCAAACGAATTCATGGACGCTCCTGCTCAGCCTACTCAACCTGCATCAACACCTCCTCCTCACCTGAGCTTCCTCTCAGTGCAGGAGCTCTCCAGGACTCAGTCCTGGGCCCCCTGCCCTGCACGCTTGCCCTCTGTGATGTCACCCACACCTGTGACCTCACACAGCATCTGAGCTGGTCCTCCACACGCCCAGCCCAGGCCCTGCCTGGGAGCCCCCACGCTGAAGTCCAGCTGACATCACTCCTCCTGTCCATCCCCATGGACTACAGCCTCCTCTGGGCCACTGTGGTCTCTCCTGAGGTCTTCTCTGACAGGTTTCCTGGTATTCTCCCCTATTCTGACGATCTATTCTCCACCCAGACACCACACTGAGCTTTTATAAACATAAACTCAGCATATTCTAGTGAATTTCTGAGGGTCGATGTAATAAAGAGTCACAAACTGGGTGGTTTAAAACCAATGGAAAGTTATTCTCTCTCAGTTCTGGAGGCCAGAAGTCTGGAATCTAGGTGTGGAAGTGCTGGGCTTTCTCTGAACCTCTAGGGGAGGATCCTTTGCTGTCTCTTCTTAGCTTCTGGTAGTTGCAGCAATCCTTGGCATTCCTCCACTTGCAAACGCATCTCTCTGATCGCTGCTTCCATCTTCCCTTGGCTTTCTTCCTGTCTTGAAAACTGTAATACCTTGCCATCCATGGGAAGTAAAATGTGAAGTCTGTACCCCACGGTACCTAGTCCCACCATACCTTGTTCCAGCTTCACTCTTCTCTTCTCCTCCTGGCTTTTGCTCAGGTCCCCCAACACCTTAATCTTGTCCCCACCCTACGGCCTTTGCAGGAGCAGTTCCTTCTGTTGGAAAACTCCCCCTCTCAGCTTGGCATGGATTTGATCTTTCATGCACATGATGCCTGTGTAGAGTCTCCCTGTAGCATCAGATCCAAAATCCTTCTACTCACCCCACCACTTTATTCCAATTCCTTGCAAATCTGCTATCTTAGCAGTTCATTGTTTTATTTGCTTATACTCTGACTTTCCTATCATAATGCAAGCCCTGCGGGAGCCGGGATCTGGGCTGCCTTAGTCACCACTGTACCTTAAATCACCGTGCAGTGGGCATTCGATACGTACTTGCTGAGTGAGGAGCGTTCAGGAAATCCCTGGCATGTCCCCGCTGTTCCCTAAAATACCCTCCCTTAGATGGGAACAGACTAACTCTCCTGAGATTTTCTCACAGTGGAGTTCAGAGTGGCTTGCCTCTTCCTTGTAGTACAGGACGTCCTGTAACCTCAGAAGAGAGCAGGTCTGGCTTCATTTCCATCCCCCTCCCAAGTCAAGGTCTCCCTGAAGAAGGCTCTTCCTCCCGCCCTTTTCCTCTGCCTACAGGCAAGTAATGAATGCCAACGGAAGGGATAAATTAACGCTGTAGACGGTTTCTGCAGAGGTGTGGCGGAGGGGAATCATACTTTCCTGAGCCTTCAAGCATGTAGACTTTGTGCACATGCAGAGAAATGCTTTTAAAAATGCCCCCATGGCTGCATGGGAGGCACCAGCCAGCTCCCAGGCGTTTCTTCCCTGCCTTAAGTGCAAATTCCAAAAGCAGCTGATTGGCTTTCGTCCCTGCCCACTTAGGAGTCGCTTCTCACAGTTGCTGGTTGTGTGACATTGCCTCCCCTCGTGAGATAATAAGGCAGCTTTCAAAGAGCGACTGATTATTGGGGGAATAAATAACAGCGAGAAGCTCTGGTAGTTTGTTACGAGGTCGTTATGTCTGGGTTTGATCTTCAGATGTTGGCAAACATTTTTATCAGCTTCCCAAGTGTTGGCAGAGCTTCCCTGTCTTGCCGATATCAGTACTGCGTCCTCCTGGAGGCATCCGCAGCCTTTTCCCCTTTGGGAGATCATGTTATCGTCATTCATCCGTTCACTCACGCGGTTAAATCTGACTGACCTGCGTCATTGCGTGTTGACTCTATAGAACATGCCAGGCGTGGGGCTGGCTTCTAGGGTGTCAGGGTACAGCATACAGGGTCTCTGACCACTAGCAGTTACATTCTAGCTGTTGAGATACAGATAAAAAGAGGCCATTTCAGTGTCACATATGGGTCAGGGAATACTTGAGGAAGAACGGTAGCAGCAGTTAGCTCAACCTGGGGACGCAGAGAACCTTGCTGGAGGGGCTGACATTTTGCAGGCTGATGTTGTGAAGTGTTGGCCAGGGGAGGACAGGCAGGAGGTATATACTAGGCAGGTGTGAGATGCTTATGGTGAGCCAAAGAGCAGTTGATATTTCCAGAGATAAAAAAGTAGGCGAGGGAATCGGGTGCTGAGGCTGGTGAGGACTAGAGGGCCAGGACGTGGAGACGCGGTGCCGCAGGCAGACACTGAGCTCTGCCTGTGGGTGAGGAAGGACACTGGAGGGTGTGAGACCAAGGTGGGGTGTGGACAGATTCAGGGGCCACCCTGGCTGGAGCGTGCACTTCCCAGACAGCTGCAGGGTACGGTCACACACCAAGCAGTTGATGGCAGTGTTCTGAACTGAGGGAGAGGAATAAAGGGGAGGATGGGTTCAAGACCTACTTTGGTGGTAAAATAGGCATCACTGTTGACTGATTGGATACGGGGAGCCAGGGTATGGCTGGTGGAATTGTGTATTCACACGGCAGTGGCGACTATGATTGGGAACGCTAGATGCTGCACAAGTGAAGTCATTCGGATGGGAAAAATAATGAGTTTCAGTTTTGGAGTATTGAATTTGAAGACCTTACATCCAAGTTAACATATCCAACAGGAATGAATGAAATATATATACGTAAATATAAAATTGCCAGCTAAGTGTGGTGGCTCACGCCTGTAATCCCAGCTACTCAGGAGGCTGAGACAGGAAGATTGCTTGAGCCCAGGGGTTCAAGGCTCTATATAGTTAGCTGTGATTGCACTGCTGCATTCCAGCCTGGGTGACAAAGCAAGAGCCCGGCTCTTAAAAAAAAGTGTGTGTAAGGCCTGGGATGTGCCCCTTGGACTTGAGAAAAAGGCATCTGTTGGTGAACTGTGCTTGAGAAATTGATGGTGCTCTTTGGACAGAAGTCAGGCTGAGGTTGCACAGAGAACGAGTTGGAAGTGACAACGTGAAGATGCTGGATGTTCACAGTTTCAAGAAGCTCAGGTGAGAAGGGAAGGGTATCTCATGGTTTTTTGGATGGACAACTGTATGCATAATTGGAGAGCATGGTTGCTTTAGTAAATCCAACAGTGTTGGCAGTTGATTGAGTATTGAGTGTGAGGGAAAGGAAGATGGAAGAGATGTCTCTTATGTTTTTGGCTTGAATGGTTGGGTGGACAAAGGTACTCTTTGGGGCTTAGGACGCACGGGTAGAGGTCCACATTTGGTTGGCACGACAGGGAGGTTGTGAGGTCATTTAGTGTAAAGAGAGAAGGGAGCCAAGGATCAAGTCTTGAGGAACATTAACACAAAAAGTGAGATGGAAGATGATAAAACCTAACAAAGACGATACTGAGAGAGTGATTGGGGAGATGGGAAGAGAACCAAGAGAGAGGAGAAGATTCTGGGAAAGGCATGGTCAACAGAAAAGAATGTTGCTAAAAAGCCAACTCAGATGGTGACTCAGAGAGTTCATTGCATTGAATACATATGTGATGCTAATAAGTTTATTTTCAGAGGAGAGAGAGGGGCAGGGAACTGATGGACTGAAGGGTTGTTGAAGGTGAGACAGCTTCCAAATCCTGTTGAGAAATTTGCTGGGAAAAGAGGCAGGCTGAAAGGACATTTGTCCCTGGGAAGATTGGAGCATATTGAATTCTCTTGAGTATGCTTTAACAGAGAAGGAATTTAAATACAAGGGGCAAATGAGAATGTCAGATGTCTGAGAAGATCATGAGAGATGAAATCCAAAACACGGAAGGAGGACTGGTGTTTGGAAGGAGGAGGGCCGTTCACTACGCAAGAGGGAAGGAGGGGAGCGGGCACCGCAGGTCTGGCATGTGGTGGCGGAAGGTGTTCCCAAATGAACACCTCCGTTTTCTCTCTGTAGAAAGAAACAGAGTTATCTGCTGAAGGGGGTTGGTGGGGGGATGAGGGACGTGTGTAGGATGTGGAGGTGACAAGTAGGAACAAGGGGCGAGTTGACATCCCAGTTGCATTTAGGGATCCTGCAGCAGCAGTCAAGGGACCCTATTTTGTCACTTCCGTCAGAAGCACAAAGCTAAGACCATCTAGATTTATAGAGAAGAGATAGATATTTTCATGGAAGGGTGGTGTCTTGCTGGGGAGGCAGGAATGCATATCCCAGGTTGTATAGACGTCCGTGTTTTGGCAAGAAAGTGATTGAAATGGCGCATTATACGCTCTGCTGGTAGAGGGACCGGACAGATAGGTTAAAATTAGCAAACATCCTGAACATTGAAGTGCCATTTGCAGTGACTGGAACTGTCCGCTTAGGCAGGGAATCGACCTGTGGAATCATCACAGTCTTAGTGCCGCAGACAGAGTGATTTGAGTGCATTGGCTTCAGTCGACAAAACGCAGGACCCTAATGTCACACAGTCGATGGACAGGGAGGCTGAGATTCTGGGGAGCAGGGCAGTGGGAAACTCAGACTAATGTGGCCGTGGTGGGTAGATTGGGCTCTGCGAGTGCAGGGAGTTGGGGTAGCTCTTGTTTATGAGCCCATTTTCCTAGTGACACAAAAGGTGAGTTTCTCTTCTGAGAGTCAAAGGACAAGCTGTTGGGTACAACTCCGGTGGAGAAAACCTTTGGAATGGAATGTATTAGGGAAATGAAACATCCTAGCAAAGTTGAGAGACCAGAAGGCACGGGAAATAGGAATTTGTAATCACAATCATCTGTAGGGTTGTCTACAGCAATAGTCTTCATTGATTAATTCATTATCTTATTTATTCAAAAATATATTGAGCACTGTCTATTCAGAAGGTGTTACGCTGTGGACTTCAGTTGACTCAGCGGTAAATTAGATAGAGTCTGTTCTGAAATACCGTTTGTCCTGTTGAGATGATGAGACATGCGTAGAATTGGTTGTCATACATCCCATAAACTGGAACTGGAAAAATACCATGGAAATTGAGAGCAGGGAAATACTACCTGCAGTGGTTGTCTTAGAAGGCTTAATGAAACCGGAAGGAAGGGCATGCTATCCAGACGTCCAGGCATTTATAGAAATGATTAATGTGTGGGGGCAAGTCCTGTCCAAGCAAATGTCAGGAGTGGTGGGACTTTCCAGACCACAAGAAAGGATGAGCTGTTTATGGAGACGTTTACGTGAAACTCGGCTCAACCAAGAAGTGATGTCAAAAAGGTGGACCACTGCCAGGGTACAGTTAGCTTTACATTCCAGGCTGACATGTGGTTTTTTTAGTTTTTCATTCTTCCAGAAGATATTAAGGAGTCCAATTAAGTAAAAATAAATAAATTTTCAAAAAATAAAGAAATAAATTTTCAGTCGCTGTCACCGTGGTATGTCCCCCCAGTATGAAGGATTTAATATTATGGAGTAAGGATAGAATTGGCATCCTTGCCCCACCCCCAAAATCAAAATTTAATAAATTAGAACAGAGGTGGCCAAACTATATCGTGTGGGCCAAATGAGAACAGACAACTGATTTCGTAAATAAAGTTTTATTGGAATGCAGCTACGCTCATTTGTGGATTTCTTTTTCCTGGTTGTTTCTTGGCTACAACAGCAGAATTGAGTTTTTGAGAAAGCCCACCAGAAAGCCTAAAATATTTACTGTCTGCCTCTGTAGAAAAAAGTTTGCCAACCCCTAACTTAGGTGACTTAGTGATTCCATGTATTGATTAAGTAGTCACTCTTAAGTGTTCCAACTGTGTCCATTAATTTTAAGGTTGTCTTTCAATTCTTTAGCCCTCATTTGAGAACTGACGTCAGCAGGTGTTTGTTCCATATTTTTTTCCCTGATAATAGGTGGGTAATAGGTTAATAGAACCTGGACAAATATTGTTGTATCTCCCATCTGCAACTTGTGGGTGTTCGTCCCTGGCATGAATAAATCAAGGAGAGTGTAAAATGTAGCATCTTGGGCGAGAAAACATTTAGTGTGAATTATACTCATCACACACTTCAGTGTGGTTCATATCAATTCGGGGACTCAGGGTCAGACCGGCCGAGGAGATACTCAGGAGGAGAAAAAGGAAAAATAGACTATTTCATAAAACTCTGTTCAGATAAAGCCTAAGAATGACTAGCATATGCTCTTGCCATTAAAAGTGATTTGACGTGCTGTGCGGTAGCGTCTGGAAGGACAGAAATAGAAGCCTGGTTTGGAAGCAGCTGTTCCTGACAGGAGTCGAGGAGTAGATTGTGGAAGCATCCTCTCTGCGCCTGCCTGGGGAGGTCCGCTAACTCGGCCGTCATCCTTCTGTGACCGGGAACGCCGCCGCAACCTGCCATCAAGACGTGAAAAGTGTGAATTTGACAGTCACTCACCAAATTTTAAACTTAGACCGTGACTTTTTCTCTGCTCTTGAATTTTCAGAAAAAAATAATCAGATTCCTTAACCTGTTTTTCTTTTTTCCCCTGACCCGCGACAACTTTCTTAAGCTGATTTCTCCTTTGCAACCCAACTCAAAACCTATTGACACAAGGCAGTTTTTCCCAGGTAAAAGACACGTGTTGTGGTTCTCGTTGGCACTCAGTCAGGGTTTCTCTGAGTAAACCTGGGGTATCCCTTGAGACTTCAAGTTTCTGTAGGGCGAGACCCCCGTTCATACATCATTGTGTCCTCTGTGGGATTCTGTCGGCAGCGATGAGAGTTATCAGCGGGTATATCGCAGCTATCCTTGGGGAGTGGGGGTTTCTGGGGAGTACAGTCCGCACTCATTTATCTCTGTGTCCCTCTCTGGGGTCTGAATATCAGTGAAGCTATCTAAGTTTAGTAGGATAGGTTCTGGAACTCTGGCACCATCAATTACATGCTGTGTAAACGTGGCCAAAGTTTTCTTAACTGTGAAATAGGGTGCCTGCCTTGCGGAGTGATGGAGTTAATCAAAGGCTCAAAGGAGTTAATATAAGTAATGAGCTGGAATGGTTTCGGGGACTCGTTAAACTCCATCATCATTCTTGACCATTGTAACTCTCTGCTTAGTAAGTGTCTGCTGAACCAGTGAGGCAGCCAGTGATCATCCCTGAGTCCCTGTGAACTCCATGCAGTGGTAATGATGGTGGTGCCCGGGAGAACCACGTTCTGTGCTTTTTAAGCCTGACAGACACATTTTGAGCATTGCCTCTTCCACGAACATGGCAGGAGGAACAAGACTCAACTACACCGTCTGACAAGCAGTGGTATTTGCTTATCAACACATGCCTGGAAACACGTGACCACACTTCATCTAGCATGTTTTTCCTTAGGCAGCGTGTGCTGGGATGTGTTTATCATCTGTTAAAAGTTTTTTAAATTTTTTTTTTTGCCGTGGCTGTTGTAAAAACACTCCTTTTACAACTTTAGAAAAGTGCACAAGATTATGTTTATTGATACACTTGTTTAGTTTCTGAATATAGATTAAGAACTACAGGATGAGAGTCTTACGGTGTTACACATTGTGGGTTCAGATCTTCCAACTGAGCACATCTGCAGCATAACATTTTGTCGTCAGAATACTAGCTGTGGATGAAACCATCCCTGGTGCTGCCACGCCAGCTGGTCAGTAGGTGACCGAATCTGGAGGCTGCAGGCACAGCTGCCCCCACAATCCCAAGCCTGCATTGGGGGTGCTCTCTGCATCTTACCTGAGCAGAGTTAAGCCACTTCTTTGCCCCCAGTCAGAAGGGTTGCTACCAGGTGGCCATTTGTGGCTTGCAGCTCGTTCGGGGATCTGGAATCTCTATCAGGGTATGATATTTCTAGGGTCTCTCCAAGAGTTTTGTTTTGTTTTCAATGTAGTTATACATCAAACCACACTCTCATAACACTTATCTCCCATCACCTGGAGGTCTGGAGTATTAGCAAAGTCCTCCAAGAGGAACAGATCCCCGGCATGTGAAGCATGATATACACAGAGCTTAGGAGCACCTGTGGACTTCCGGGCACTCTCTGCTTTTAACAGCTGTGCTTCTCTCCCCTCTCTCACATGGCTCTGCACCGCGGTGCGCTTCTTGCCTCACCTGGTGAGCCGCCACCGGCCATCCTAGGACACTGCCTGGTGCCTTAAAGATGATGCACACATTAACTCTTGCGGGGGTGAAACATTTACTCGGTGTCACAGTCCCTCTGAATTCTACAATTTGGGCATGTCTTTCTGAGTTTCTAAGTGTGGTGTACCTGTGGTCCTGTTCTGGCAGTACGCAGACAGCTTGGCGCCCGTGTTTTGCTGCCGAGATAAGGTAGCATTGGAGAATTGTTTAAATTCACAGGCTTTGGAGTCAGTCGGACAAACCGGGATTTGTGTCTGTGACTACCACTTGCTAAGTGAGTAACCTTCAGCATATAACAGCTTCTCTCAGTCTCAGATTGTGCACCTGTAAAATGCAGGGAAATAGTAGGATTTAATAGTAAGGATTTCATGAGATAAGATACCTATTCCGATCCATGTCACATAATAAGTGATCAGTTAAAGTCACCCATTATTATTATTACCAAGAAACCCAATCCTTGTACAACCCTCTGAGGTGATTCTCGTTGTCTCCACTTTGACTCGGAGAATGCAAACTCACTTGGTGACCTGGGGAAATTATACATATATGTAAAATTCACATATATGCAAGAATCAGTTTAGATTTACAGAGATTTACAAACGTGGTAAAGAGAGTTCCTGTAAACCCTTAACTCAGCTACTAACATTAATTTCCAATGTAATCCTACGCAACCATAGTGTGTTCATCAAAATTAACCCTGGGACATCATTATTAACTGACTTCACTCAGATTTTACTAGTTTTCCCATTAATGTCCTTTTTTCTGTTCCAGGATCCAATTCACGATGCCATGTTGCATCTGGAATATAAGCTTTTAGAGGGTACTTTTTCCTTATTTTAATAGTTTGGTCTACATTTCTGTTTGTTTATTTTGTTTTATTTTAACCAAAGGGGCAATACGTAGATGCCATCAAAACCATTCCTGAAACTAGCCCTTTTGTTGTTGTTGTTATATAGCAAGCACTTATTTCATTGTTAGATTTAAAGTGAAAGTCTATGACTTTGATCGAGGAGGACAAGCAGATACAATTCACACATGGAGATTCCTTCCAAAGCTCTGCTCTGGACGCTTGAATGAACTACAGCAAAGTAGTTAAACTTCCCATTTTTGCAGGTGATCTCTGAGAAACAGGAATCACAGTAGCTGTCAGAGTATTACGGTAAGATGATGTTGAAAAAATAGAAGACGGGAAGACTTTTAACCTTCTTAGGAGGCCACCGCAGAACTGTAAACTGTGATGTGAACTTCTGCAGGCATCTCCCCTCAGTCAGCGTCTGTGCGCATGGGACATCCGAGTGCCCACGGCGGGAAGAGCTTGCTGATGTGAGGACGTCAGTCTATGGTGCTCAGCTGGCAGAAACCAGCTTTGGGAGATGCAGCTTTGCTGCAGGAGCCCTGAAACCTCTGTCTCCAGCAATTTGCATCCTAAGTTTCAATGGCATTTATGTCCAGGGTGAATCACATATGATGTCCTTGCTAGGAATTAGTGTTCTTTTCAGCTGGCTCTGTTTCCATTTAACTCTTTATTTAATGCTCTCACACCAGCTTGTTTAGAACAGGCTGTTTCTTGGAGTAGCTGAACGGGCACCTGCTCCCCTTGTTGCAGCCCAACTTCCCGAGGCTGTTCCTGCAGTGGTGCTCAGCTCCGTGCTTGGTGTGCTACCGAGTCGTTTATGCCGAGGGAAGCGGTGCTTATTCATCCATGTGTGGGCCACCAGCACGGCTTGAGGGACTCCAGCCCTGGCCTCTGTGAGCCCCAAACTGCCAAGCCCTGTCTCCATCCTTCTCCATCCCTCGGTGGAGGTGTTGGTGGTGTAGGGGCCGAGGAGAAATGTCCCCTTCACTCTCTGAAGGTTCTCTGAAAATCAAGTGACAAAAAGCAGATTAACAGGAGAAAAGGCATACAAATTTATCAATGTGCATGAGAGCCTTACAAAGTAGAACTCAAAGAAAAGGCCAGATGGTTGGTGCTTTTGTACCATCTTGAGGTTACAGAAATAACAGGGCTTGGATCCTGGCAAAACAGGTTACGGGAGGGGAGAAGGGAGGCCTGCCTGGCACAGGTGGTCTCGCTGTATAGAAGACACCTCCCAGGGAGCAGCCCTCAGAGGGAAGAGATGGTGAATGATGCTTCCTCTAGATCCTAAAGGTGTCAGGCTCTCAGCTCATCTGGAAAAGGGAGGCCCTCGGAGAAAGCAGGCTGCACATGCTGATCTCCCCTGCAAAACATAGCTTCGCAGGGCTCCTCCTGTCTGCAGACCCTCTGAACAGCCGTCTCAGACTATGTCCGACAAGTAGATTTTGGGGTGAAGTATTTTGGTTTCCTTCAGTGACTGTCTTCTGACATGATCTGCTGACACTCTGATCCACTCCGACGTCCTGCTTCCAGCCTCCCTGGCCCCCTCTCAATGTTGTGTTTATTATCTTCCTATCGCCTCATATGCACAAAGCCTGTTTCTTCCATTAGGCTGGTAAGAGCTGTCCTGATGATAAAATAGTAGCAATGATGGCCATGACCATTTTTGTGCCCTTCCTGTCTTGCAGTCACTAGGCTGGGCAGTTGGGATAATCATTCCATGGGATACTCACACACCGTGAGGACGGCGAGGCCTTTTGCCCTAGGGCACAGGCTGGTGCGTTCCTTTCCTATGGCTGCTGTTATCGTTGGCCACAAAGTGGGTGGTTCGAAACAACAGGAATTTCTTGTCTTAAGGTCAGAAGTCAAAAAATGAGTCCTCAAGGTGTTGGCAGAACTGCATTTCTTTCTGGAGGCCCTAGAAATGCCTTTACCAGCTTCTAGAGGCTGCCTGCATTCCTTGGCTTGGGCGCCCTTCTCTGTCTTCAAAGTCAGCAGCGTGGAATCCTCTGGTCTCTCTCTGTGATTACAGCCCTGCTTCTCCAACTCCCTCTTCCCCTCGTGAGGACTCTGTGATCCCGTTGGAGCCACTCGGACAGTGCAGGCTGCTCTCCTCATCTCGAAATCACATGTTCAAAGTCCCTTGTGCCATATAAGGCAGCACGCCCTTATCCCCAGGTTCTGGGGACTTGGATGCTGACACTGGGGGACACCCTTATTTGTCCTACCACAGCTGGTAAAAAGTCAAAATGGGATTTCAGTTCCCTGACCCCAGAGGCATTGATTTGAGTCTGTGTCGCTTTAAGATTAGAGACTCTTCTGATTACAAAGTCATTGCTCCTGTCCACCCTACGATGCTGACCATGTCATACATGTGGTGACCGTATCCCATATATTACTTTTTACTTTTTTCGTACTACAGTATATTTGCTCACAAAATGCTCATCGAATCCGTGTGATCAGTTTCTTCCAAATGGAATGCCCCACAGGGAGCGCAGAAACGTATGTTCAAGGGAGCGTCGAAGAGACTGAAATTTCCCATTGCCTCTCTTTTGACATTTTAGGAGGAAAATCCAACAATTGGGAAGGAGGTATTCGGGTTCCAGGCATCCTCCGATGGCCCGGCGTGATACAGGCTGGTCAAGAGATTGACGGGCCAACTAGCAACATGGACATCTTTCCCACAGTGGCCAGACTTGCCGGATCGCCGCTGCCTGAGGACAGGTACTCTGATTGGAGGGTGGCTCGTGTCGTCTAGGTCTCAGGGTGTTTTGGTGGTCTGCATAATGGCATGCTACCTCTGGCCGGGTTCGGTAGGGGGCTTATGGGTGGGTTGGCCAATGTAAACTGCCCCCCACCCCACCGTCAATCCTGTTATCCCACAGGGAAATAAGCTCAGAGGCCATGCACATTTTCAGTGACCAGGAACGGGGATGGGTGGTGTTTAACTGAGACTTCCTCTTTGAAGGTTCTGGTGGTGCTGTTAGTCTCAGTCCGTCTGTGCCCACCCTTGGCTTGCCGCCACACAGCTGGGTGACTGCCCCATGGGCCTCCCACGTTGGGATCCCACACATCTGCCTTTGGCCTCGCAGCTCTCAGCTGCAACAGCAAGAACGGTGTCTAATTCCCCAGCTCAGGGCCCCATAGTCCAGCATGTCTCGATTGAGCAAGTTCCAAATGAAATGTCTTTCTCTTACGTTTAAATACAACTGCCTATGACATTGCCGATGGTTCCCTCTTGAGTGTTATTACCAATCTGAAGAGTTTTAAGGGAAGCACGCTGATTAATTGTTTTCATTAGTTTGGTGGCAGGCCAGGCGGATGTCACACAGGCGGCTGCAAATCTTGTTTGAATTCAGCTGCCGTTGGAAGGAGGAGGAAAGGGGAAACCAAAGGCAATACAACAGCTCCGCCAAAGCAAGCCCAGAGTTAGGTTTTCTCGCCTCCCGTCGTCTTCCACCTTGTGTCCTTACTGTTTTCAGCTCTGCTCCCCAACATGTTCCTAGGCACATGCACAGATGAGAAACATAGTGTTGACAGTCTAGCCATCCTCAAGCTTTGTGGTCTCAAGACCCATTTACATCCGTCAATGAATTAGGACTCCAACAATCTTCTGTTTATGCAGGTTATATCCATCGATGCTTATGATATTATCAATTAAAGCAGAATTTTTTAAAACACGAGAGTGCCCCAAGCGCACTATTTCATTGGCTAATACAGTGATGACATCATCACTCACCCGGGAGGGCCACTGGCAAAGTCCACTGTATGCTGCTGGCAGAGTGATAGTGAGAAAGACAACGAATGCCTTCCTGTTGTCGTGGGAGTAATTTTGGCCTCCAAGACCTCCTGAATGGGTCGCAGGGATTTCCGAGGGTCTCTGGACCACGCTCTGAGACTAGCAGGTGCTCTGGATAAGAGTGGAGATTCTAGAGCCGCACTGCCTGGGTTCATATCCTTGTCTCCACTGTAGGCTAAGTATTGAATCTTCCTGGGCCTTCATTTCTTTGTCTGTAAAATGGGTTCGATAATAGCCCTGATTTTATAGGGTTGATATGAGGATAAAAAACATCCACGCGCATAAAGTGCAACACAGAGAACTCATGAATATTTGTCGTTTTTGTCCCACCCGCTGTATTAATGTAGTAGTAAGATGTCCATAAACTCAATACCTTTCTCTTCCACATTTCATATCCATCCAAGGCCATAAAATCTGAGGGCTGAGGGGACTTTTAATATCTACTCTAGTTAAACTGTTCTTTTTTGCACTCTAGCTGTAGAAAACCTGGTGGCCGTAACTCACAGAAAGTCTTTTCTTATATAAAGCCAAAAATCTCACTCCCTACGTTATCTCCTCATTGGCCCCAGTTCTCAACTTTGGAATAAAACTTAATACTTCCTCAAGTAGCTCAAACAGAGTGTTCAGGCCATTTCCTGTATTACATTTTTTTTTCTCCTGGCCCGTAATATTAAAATCATCACTGCTCGTCATCTTTGTGACACCTGGGAATGGTTGTCCACCGAGCTGGGGAAAGGCAAGGTAAGGGAAAAGTTCAGAGGCAAAGAGGAAAATCCCTGAAGGCACAGTTTCCCGCTCCCACCTCCTCTCTGTGCCTGTGCGAGGCCGACGGAGGTGAATCTGTGTTTCTTCTGCATGCTCATCGAAGAAGGAAAGAGCCTCCCTCTAAGACAGACCCAGATGTCACGTGCGTGAACTCGTGGCATCAGTAGAACGAAGTCTCAGCATTGAGGAGTTCCATCCAAACATTTCAATGACAGCATCTAGATAATATCCTCATGTCTCTGTCCATCTATAAATTTGAGACACAGCTATCTACCCTTTAAAAAACAGCCTTACCTCTTTCCTGCGAAGCTTGGTGGAAGTCAGCTTCCTCTGTTTCCTGCCAGAGCAATACTAAATTTACATTTCTTAGGAGAAGAAACTCATTCGGAGGGTTGGACCCACGCTGTTTGATGAGCACTTAACAAAGTGCCTTCACGACTTTCTGCGTGTTTTGTCTGAAGGAGAGAATTTCCGTCTGGCAGACTCCCCTTCTTCAAGCATTGTGTGTAGCGGGAGCCTTTCCTGGCCAGTCAAAGCTTGGAGGAAGATCAGAAGCCCTTAGATCCAGGGTTTCTACTTAAGTAAAGAGAGAGGGGTCCACGGGTGTGCAGGAGAGATTTTTGCGGCACCTTAACGCTGCGGTGAGAAGAGTTCTCGAATTCAGCCCCGTGGCGTGCCTACACGAGATTTCTCTGCGGCAGTGGATTTTTCCTTTACACACACTTGAGTGGTTCATTTGCATGCAGTGGCATGACTTATCGAAAGAACTCTCAGCGTCCATCACCTCAGGCAGATTGAGTAAAATCACTCTCCCCTGTGCCTCCAAATAAGCTGATTCTGGGAATAAATGGAGGGCAGCCTTTTTGTGTGTTATAAAAGGCAGGAAACGGGGGCTTTATAAAAGAAGAGTCTAATACCCAAATGCATTAATTCATTAAAATGCAAAACCTTTCTGTGGTCCTCATCTTTGCAAGCAGATACAATACGGTAATGATAAGACTATGGCCTTCCTATTTTTGGTAAAAAAGAATCACAACAGGCGGTAGCTGGTTAAACTTTTTGGAAAACATCTGAATTCTAGCCACAGACCATTCCACTGGGAGGGAAGGAAACAGAGTGCTGGCATCCCTGAGAATCAAATCTTAGAGGTAAAATAGTTAGATCTTCTGCCCCGTAGTTAAAATAAAATAAAGTTGGTTATTTTTTTTTTAAGTCAGGAGAAGAAATTAATACTTTAGTGCTCAACACGGCTTTTTTTAAATGAAGACACGGAAGGGACTGAGTAACCTCTCCCAGTAACTTCTACTGACCTGCGACTAAGTCACCACAGAAGATGCGTTCCGTGGAGTGGCGCAGGTGAAGATGGCAGTGAGCTCTGTCTCGTTTGCATTTGTTTACAGAATAAAAGGTGACGTGAGCAGTCCGAGCTTTGTAAGCGCAACCGCTTATAATGGACCCGCCTTTCTATTCAACTATGGCGGACGGTTTCACGTTTACAAATGTAAACATATTTTCCTGAATTGTGAAACTATAAACTTGCCAGATACTGAGGATTCCCTTTAGTTTATTACAGATAGGTGTGCTTTCTCCCAAAAATGTGTCCTTAGTGATTGCTTTCTACGCTGAAATCACTTTGTTTTGAATATAGTACAGGCAGCTCACTCACCAACACCCTGCCTCAAATTAGCCTCTACGTCAGTCCCCGAGACCTTCACTTCTGCATCCACCAGACCTTTTCCCTCTTCTGTGGCCCTCCACGCCTTCCCGGAGTTGGCCAGGCAAGGGGCAGCGGGAGGACATTCCAGGTGAGAGACCACGATGTTCAGAGATTCAGCGGTGAGCAAGAACACAGCACATTCATGGAGGAATGAGGTCACCGTATTCCCAGGAACGTTTCCAGGACATGCTCTTTTTTGATTATGTGAAAGTTGTCCCCATGCTGTGTAACTTAAGACCTGAAATTCTGAAATGAGGGCGCCTTGGAAACGAATTGTTAATATCGCTATTGTCACTGTCAGTCAGGAACCCTAGGAGAATCATCTCACTTTCCAACTTAAGAACAATCCCAAATGAGCACCTTTTCTTTACCAAGAGTCACGAGGACACTAGGAGAGAGCTCATCCAATTTTGTCGCATTGGCTATCTATGCAAACTTGCTCTGAAAACTTCAGTTAGTTTGCAGGAAAAGGCCCATTAGACTGTTTCCATAGAAAACAGCAGTGCTTTGTGTCATGTTGAAAGTGGATTGGCCCGTCTCCCCCAAATCATGACATGACAAAAACATGTTCGTACTAACAGCATCAATAGAAATGTGCTGCTCTCCAAGTTATTGCCATGGTTAACTGCGAATCCCACAGGTGGTTTAAAACAATCCCAAGTATTTTGATAGCTTACACACCACTTAAAAGTTTAGCTCAATAGGGTCACTTTCAATTTTTCATGGCAGAAATGAGTCTGTCTTTGACAGGCCATATTTCTGCAGCCCTGTTAAATGGTGGCTTTCCATAGACCTGTGATTTATTGTCTCCTTCTAGGAAGGAGCAAGTTAGGTGTAGGATATTTTTTTAAAAATGAGTCTATCTCCACATTTGAAGAAAAAGAAGTTTGCAGAATAGACTTTGTTCCACTCCTTAAAAAAAAAAATGCTTTTAAGTAAGAAAAGAATTTATGAGAGTTGGAGTCTTACTTTGTTAATTAAAACTCTCCTTTTTATGACCAATTTCAGTTATCAAATACTGATCTTAAGACAGCAGTTCCATCTCCCACGTTCTCAAATCACATGTTGAGTTTTGTTGGGAAATGAAAACAATAAAAATGAAAGCCAGCCCAGAGTGAAGAAGTTAAGGTCGAGATTGTATTCGAAAAATGGAGGTTCCATCTTGGTGTTGGGGAGTCGCAGAAGACCGTCTGTGCCCCCGCGGGTGGACGGGGCAGGAAGGACCACTGTTCACCACGGGGGGCTTTTCCTGGTGGAATTCTCGTCCCTGCCCACCTGCCCTCTCACCTCTTCCTCTCTTTCCACGCTATTCAGCATCTCACATGAGCAAGGCCTGAGTTTTTCGTGAAAGGGATTCGAAGAGCAGGATGCACAGTGCCTGCCCTTTCAGCATGGAAGCAGTATTTCAGGGAACACGCTGCGTCTGAATAGGACCGTCTGCGCCACGCTCCTTTCCCTTCCGCTTGTGGCTAATAGGAACGCAGGCTCGGGAACTGAGCCAAGCCTGACTTTTGTTCTTATTTTTAACTTATGATAATAGAATATTTTCAGTCCACAGACTTCTGCGGAGCGCATGGTTTAATAACGAGGGTTGAGGCCGGAGAAGCGCTAAGCAACAAGGCTATAATTACATTACTGGTTTTTAGTGACGCGGAAATAAACCGCAGGAAAAAGCTAGGGGGTCACGAGACCTCCGAGGCACGCTTACCCAAATCACAGAGCCACCTTAAACGCCCAGTCCCTAAACGCCTTGCAGTAAGCGAGGACAGGGAGGTAGCGTTTTTAATCAGAGAAAGCAAACCCTCGAGTCGAACACTCCAGCTCTTCCAAAATAGCTCTCTGCCCCTTGTTTTGACGGCAGCAGCCTAGTGGTGTCAATGACTTCAGTTTCTCAAGTGGCTGTTATTGTATGCTTAGCTCAAAACAAAGTGTTAGGCTTTTCCCCTTTATTGAAACTTCAAAAAATTGTATTTTTCTCATCTTCAGTTAAATGTCGATTGTTTGCAGTCTGAAAAATGAACTTGAGCCCTTTATCCCAAGTGAGGTATCACGAGATCGGAAGAGTGGGCTCCACTTGTATTCGCCATCAAAGTGGTACTAACTGATGAACACTAAGGTGCTCACATGGCAGTAATACTCTCCAGGGATTAGGGGGCTGGGGGGTAAACCCACAACTAAAGGACACGGGGAGCATTGTAGGGGGGAAGGGCATGCCTGTAACCCTCGCTTGGGTGAGGCAAAGACATAAAATGTAACCAAAATGTTTGTACCCTTGTAATACCCTGAAATAAAAAAATATATATATATAAAAGTTCCTCTTCTTGGCCTGGTTAGATACCCCAGTAGTAGAGGAGATACATTTTCGTTTGGGAATAATCCATTCCCCTGCTATTTAACAGTGTCATGATTATTGTGTACAAACCAATTCATTCTGATGGGGAAATATGCTTTCACTGAAGGCTATCCAACCCAAGTGGCCCTGTGCTACATAGTATCTTCTTTTTAACTGGACTTTTCAGGTACCCTTATTTTTAGCAGAACCATAGTTCATGAACAAAGCTCTCCCTTTGGTCAGACAAAAGATAGAAAATCAGGTTTCAGGGAAGCAATGAGGGGAATAATTGAGAGCGTAAATGCCACATTACCTGGGTTGCAAACTTATCAGCTCTTACTTCTCCCATGACCCTGGATGAGTTACTTGAATGTTCTGAGCCTCTGTTTTCTCATCTCTGCAATGGGGATGAAGACAGTCCCAACTCATGCTGCTCTTTGGAGCTCTAATGAGGTAATACATGGGCAGAGCAGGGGTCAACGTGCTGCCCATGGCTCCCAGCTGGGGTTAGTCTTCTTTGTATGGGTGGTTTAATTATGACTGTGGAACCCCACCGCTCTCTGGGTTGTCCAGAAGGACATTTCAGAAGTCAGAGTGTCTGCATCCAAGGGCAAGGTGGCTGATGCCCAACTGATTTATCACACAGGATCATCGATGGACGTGATCTGATGCCTCTGCTCCAAGGGAAAAGCCAACGCTCTGACCACGAATTTCTCTTCCACTATTGCAACGCCTACTTAAACGCCGTGCGCTGGCACCCGCGAAACAGTGAGTAAACAGACCTTGCCACCTCACTCTTTGTACAACCTCTGCCATGGCGGATGAAATCAAAAGACGGCTTTGCTCTATGGAGACCAACAGATGGCTAAAAATGCCACCATGCTTTGCTTTGTCCTTTCTTCCCTCGTCCTCCTCTCTTTATCCCTCTGGTCACATGCTTGTCCGGGTACAACATCAAGGGGCTGTGCCATGCACCCAGCTGAACGCCTCTTTCCCAGGAGAGGAATGGCAAGTTCTCAGCAGGGCATCTTGGTCCACCCTTCACTGCTTCGGCAGCTGCCCAGCTTTCCTCTTGCACTTCGTCCCACTCTGAGTTTCAGCCGAACAGCCGCCGTGCTCTGCGCATGGCTGTGCCTTGTGTTTGCGGGTTCCTCTGCCTGGAAGCACTTCTTGCCTCTTCCTTCCTGGAGGGTGCATGTCCATCTCCCCAAGACCCCTCTGATATGCCACCTGCCCTGCCTGCGCTCAAAGCATTTTCTTCTCTCCTCTAGCATTGTGCTAAATGCTAGAGAATGAATGAATGAGTGAACGAAGGGCATTTAAATATTTACCTTTCTTTCCCAAGCCTCAAAGATGGTAGATCCTGGTTCTCTGAAAATACGTTTTGTTACTCATTATGTGTATTTACTAGATTTAGATATTTAAAGCAAAGTTAAAATGCTTTGATGTTATCACGTTCCCAAACGTAGGGGTTCTTTAAATTGTACATCCTAACAGGATCTAATTTGGGTTTCCCAACAGTTTTACAGTGCTATTTCCAACTAGCATCAAGGAACAAAGGAAACCAAGTTATGATCCTAAGTGTGGTTATGGATTTCAGACTTTTTTTTTCAAAACCTTGGAATGAACTTTAGGGTTCTGTTCCTAGAGGCTAGACTCTCCAGGGCATGTCGTGACCACTCAACTCCTGGCTCCTTCTGAAACTCAGGGTGATTCTCATACTGTCTTTCAATGAGTCTCTCCCCACCCTGCTCACCTAGGCAATCTACCAAAGACTTAGCATTTAAAAAGCAGCCTTTCCATTGTTTTGAAAGTGAAACATTACAGCCCTCCCGTTAGCCACACAAATCACACCGGGTTGATGCTCCAGGGTTCCTACCTTAAGTCTGGGCAGTTTCCTGGTGATATGCTGTAGAAGATCAAACACAAAACATGGGCTTGGGATTCTAGACTGGGAGGTATCCTATGCACATATCTCGTCAGCGTGGCCACAATTCCTAGTCTCCCTAGGAACCATGATCCATTTACAGCATGGAGGGCTGAGCCCTCTAATAGGTGAGAGGTCGGCTTCTCTCCGTTCGTTTTTCTACGGAGCCTGCGAGGATATAAAGAACAGAGTTGCTGGGACTCCTGGGTGTTTACTGAAGGCTGATCTCGTGTCCCGGACCTTGCAGAAGCACATTTGAATGCAGCCAACCCCCCAGCTAGAGAGGCCGGAAGAGACATGTTGGATTAGGGGCTGAAGGAACACGTCATGTGGAGGAGTAAGGAGAAGGAGGGACAGGAAGAGACAGAAAATAGGAGTAAGTGAGAAAAACAAGACCCAGTTTCTGAGAGGCAACTGGCCCTGGGATAAAATTTGCTTCTTAGACAGGCACAAGTAACAGTTCCTCTTTGTGCAGTTCCTCAAACTCTTATGCTTGAAACCAGCACCAAAAAAGGAGAAATCACAGTATCTCAAGGCTAGAATCATTCATCAAGCTAAAGGGTCTAAAAAAACCATGGATTTTATGAATCATTTATGATTCACTGTTCAGATTATATCTGCAACTCAGTAGGCATGTTTTTTCTGTCTTGGCTTTTATGCATGGCTTGGTGTTTAGTTATTTAGTATTTTGTCTACTCATTTTTTCTACAAATATAAATTGATCACCTAATATGTGGAACAAACTGCGCCAGTGCAGATATCTGTCAATGAGCAAAACAAACAAAGCTCTCTGCCCAGGAGTTACTCACATCTTGGAGCCTGATGCTACTATCTGTGCACAGTGCCACTGATACGGGAATGCATAAGGAAAGAAAGTGTGACTCATTCGAATGAAGCTTCCTGTCCCCAAGGAAAGACAGGTCCTCCATACTAGTTGAGTGAGAATGCTTAGGTCATCTCAGATCTGCTTTGGTAGGAGATTGTCAATAATCCCTGGACGATGTAGATCACTTCCCATAAATCTTAGGGATAAGAGGGTTGCCACCTGACCTCAGAATTCTTTATTAGAAAAGAGAAATTTAAGATCAGGGTTTATTAACAGTTTGGAACCAGCTCCTGGTCATTCAGGGATCTTGCCAGCTGGTTGTTAAACTACTGTCAGTTTTAATTCAGCCATGTTGGGAGTGTTTACACTACAGCAACTGGCAAACACAACAAATCCAGGCTTGATTTTTCCCTGAGAGAACTAGATTCCCAGCAGTTCATTGATATCAGTAAACTAAGACTGATTGGAAATGTTTTTAAGATGCAATTACTATTTGTCTTGATTATTCAGAGGCCTAATTGTTATAATTTCAGGCTCATTAAATACTTATTTTCAAAAACTTAGAGCTAGCATTCTGTTTTCACCCTTTAAAAACATGAAACCCTTTTAACTTTTTACATACAAAGTCTTCTGTATAATTTAGTTGTCTCAGCAAGTTGAATGACAAAACTTAATTATGATCTGATATCATTATTCCTATTATATTTTAAAAGAGCTCATGAAAGCATTATTATAACCTGGATAACTTTTCTGGCATTAAAGTGGGAATTTTGAGTTAAAATTTACTGTTCAATGTGTATGAAAAATTTTGGCCTTAACTTTTAACATGTGAATTAATGTTATTAAAAATTCAACACAATGACAACTTATTTTATGGGCGAAATTCGTCTTAGAAAGTAGATAGATACTTGGCTTCAGGATTTTCAAGCCAATGAGTATAATCTATGAAATAAATGCTCACATTAATGGGAAAGCCCTCAAACCAGCTGGTCACACCGCAATCCATGGAGTAGCTACAGGACACAATGCAGTGTTGTACGTGATTAACAGCTTAAAGCGTTTTCTACAAGCATTTATGGAATCTTGACATCTTCTAGGGAAAAAAAAAGTCACGTTTATTTGACATGTCATGCTTTTGTGAGGAAACGGGCTCTCCAGGAAGCTATAAGAATTAGTTCAGAGGAACAGGGCACTGACACCATTCTTTCTCCTGAAGAAGAATGTGGCCGTCCTCATGTCGAACCAGCAGGGCCCCATAAATACTGCTCCATTTTCAATTCAAGTTTGCTGGAAATTTTTTGGGGGGATTAAAAAAATTTTAAAACCCTTACTTTAAAAATTACAACACTAGGAACATTTGAATTATTCTCTTCTATTATCTCTCGCTATTTGGACACGGACACACTCCACTAATATTAACTTGTGATGGGCATCCCAATTATTCCGATTTGATGATATGAATGCACCAGATTATCACATGCACCCTGAAAATATTTACATCTAATATGTACCTGTAAAAAAATAAAAATTACAACAAAAAGCAGTAGGATAATGGAATTCAAAAATTCTAAAGGAATGTGTTCATATCCAACTTTCTGAAAGGCACATTCTTCTCAAAATAAGCACTGAGTAATGGTTTAAAATTAAAACCAGCCTTACTATGGTAAGTGAGGAAAAATGCTTGCGATGTTCAGTATTTAAAATTTTCATTTAATTAAACAATTAATTCTGCCTCTAAAGTACACCTAATCAAAGAGAGGAGATTCTAATTACAGCCGCTCATGTCTCAGGAGCTGGCCAGCGTCGGGAAGGCCGCGCTTGGCTTTCATCTTCGTTTGTAACTGTGGTGTGCACCATTGCACGCCCTTCCTCATCTCATTATCACGAGCTGGAGCTGAAGGGTCAGAAATAAAATATCGAGGGCTGCAGCTGAACTAATGTGAAATTCAGTAGATCCAAATTTCACCTCACCGAGAACATTCCCATATTTCAACTTACCTTAAAAAGGACATGCTCTCACCCGACTGTAACTTTGGTAGCAATTAAGAAAAAGCGTACATGTGTAAACCTTTTCAAGGATGTATTTTAAGTCTTAGGATTTCTTTTTCCTTTGCGAATAGCTCGGCCAAATGCTGCGTTGCCACAAGCTTCTGCTCTCTCTCACGTGCACTCATTAATTCATTTACATGCCCACCGGGCACAGGAGCAAGGTGCATGACACGTACATGTACTGTCACCCCAAGAGGGACAGAATTTGCTTTGGTGACCTTGGAGAAGGAGTGACTTAGGCGGTTGGAAAAGGTTTCTCTGAACTTTTAAATTTTTATTTAATCTATTTTATATCGTTTTCATTCAGACACATCCATAACGGACTTACGTTTCCCAACCATTCAGTTTCTTTAATGGAAAAAGAAATAACCTCGTAAATAGATTTTGTTTTCTCCAATGTAATCTATTAAATATATATTTTCATATAGAACTCCATATTACCTTGTAGACAAGATCAACCATTTTTGAGACAGATATTTATTTTTCAACTAAAGTAGTACTATGTCGGACCTAAGATTACATTAATGCCATGGATGAAAAAGTACTGTTCACTTTAGTTAACTTGCCACAATGTAAACTTACTACCTGCTAGAGACAAAATAAATCAGAATAGAATTATCCTTCTTGAATACCAGAAAAACAGCCACAAACCAAAAAACTGGTGTGCCTGAGTGCTCAAACACCCTGCTCAGTCTTGTCTCAGCACCCAACTTATCCTGATGCGTTTATCATAGGTTACTTTTGACCTTTCCCCCTTGCCACTGTTTTATCAGTTTTCTACGGTATTCTACACATTTCTTTTCTTTGACTTCAACACGGGCATCTCTCAGTGCTGCCCATGTGCCTCCTTGTGTCTCCAGCCCCCCACCCCCCACCTCACTCCCATCAGCTGTCAGAGCTGGTGTTTTTCCACATAGACATTTTAGTTCTAACCAAGGCATGTAACGCTTAACAGCTACTTGTGTCTTCCTTACCTTTGTATCTTCTATACAAAAATGTTTTGTAAGTGGTTAAAGACTTTTTTCTTTGCTAATCTCATAATCTTAAAATTTGTCGTGTTTTTAATGTGACCAGTGTGTATCTTTTGGAGACATACTTGGCAACAGTAAACACTTGTATTCGTTGCATATTTACCGTCTGCCAGACACTCTCGCCAACACTTTGCATTTGATACCTCATTGAATCCTCCTAATTAAGAGATACTATGACTATATTAGTTTCAGATTTGGCTGTGAGGAACAGAAAACAGAAAAATCCCAAAAACCAAAAAAACCAAAACACAGTAGCTTACATGAGAGAGATGTTTGTATGTCTGTCCCATGAGCGAAGTCTAGAGGTGAATGGCCCACAAAGTCTCTGGGATGCAGAGTCTTCCAGGCTCCTCCTCCACCCCCTGTAATGTACAGAAGCTTCATCGTCATGGTGAGTGATGCTTGTGTCCAGCCTCAGAGCAGGACAACAGTGGGTGGATGCAAAAGATGGAAAGAAAAGAGGGCAGGTCAACTATCTCCCAAGGAAGATATCCACACTCTTCCCAGAGGCTGGGAGGTCGATACCTGTTCACACTTCACTTCCTCAGAGGCTGGGAAGTGGAGTCTTGTCATGGGTCTCCATGTGCCTGGAACATCCGATGGCTCTGGAAGCCTGGGAGAACAGCTAGTGGTCTTTCCCAACATTATTCCTCCCAGTTATAGACAGGAGACGGAGGCGTAGAAAGTCACGTTATTGGCATATAGTAACAGAGTTGATGGCAAAGTTGGGATTTGCAGCCAACACCGCCTGCTTTCATAGTGTGTCCCTGTTCGTTGGAACCTCCTCCCCTAAGACATTCTGTTCCTTTACTCACAATCGCAGGGATGCTCCCTCAGCCTAACCGTGTATCTGGGCGTCTCCGTGTCTCTGTGGACGGTGTCCACATTCATTCTCTTATTCCCCAAGTGTGCCTGTCCTTGGGGCCGTCGGCTCTCGTCTTCCTTCCTCCTGCTCTGTCCCTGGCCCGCACCCTCCCGGCGGCTCACGCGCACTTCTCACGCCTCTCCACGAACATTCTTTTCTGAAGGCATGAGCGGCTCGTGCTGGCCTCACGAATTCCTGATGACTGCCCACTTTGTGTCACCAAGAGACCCCACAGCAAATGCACTTCCAAGCTCTCTGACTGCCCCGCTTGGTGACCTGCCGTGGCCAGATGCCGCTCTCCGGTGCCTCCGAGTCGCCCGTCAGTCCTCTGAGCTGGAGGCCATGGCATGGTCTTAGGCAGGAGGCTCTGGAAAGCCCCCGAGGAGAGATACCGGAACGCCCTGGGCTTGCCGTCTGCCCACACCGGATCTCAGGATGACAGCCGGCTTCTCTCCTCTCTTTCACAACCTTCAGCTAATGGCCATTATTTTTTAAAGTATGCAACAGTTTTTTGGCCACCTACTACATGTAAGGCACTAGGTACTGTGCACTTATGAGATGTGGGAGATAAAATTCTCAGACAGGAAATAATCCAGCAAGAGAATTGGGGAACGCAGAAGTGGCTGAGTGGTGCACACTGGCGAAAGGAACAAAGGGACACCAGCAACTTCCAGCTGGGAACTCGGACGGGCTTGGAGAGGAGGACGCGGCAGGGCCTTGAAGGCTGGGGGGACCTTCCCCATACACAGGCAGGGCGGGGGAGGCGAAGGAAGAGTCCCGTGTGCGTCACACACCTGCTTAGTACCGGGTTGTATTTAATACAACCCTGTCCCTCAAATGCAGATACCGAGGCTTAGTGGAAGGGAGTATTTTGCCCCCAAATACTCAGGCCTCAATGGAGAAAGCGAGGGTCGCTCTCAGCCTGCCTGCCTGTGCAGCAGGTGCTTGCAGCCACCTGAGCTGCTTCCTCCTCCCCTCCTCCTCCTCCTCACTGCTTCTGCATCTTGAGCTCCAGTACAGCCAGCCACAGGAAGCAGGCAGAACTTGATCTGTAATACATTAGCCCAGGGGTGAATAGTTGAGAGGTTTGGGCTGTTATGAATGGGCAGCAGTGAGCCTCGGGGGTCAGAGAGAGGGCTTGGGGCCAAGCTGCTTTTGCGTAGTTTGTGTGAACTGAGTTACAAGACACAGGTGACCCCATAGTGGCTCCAGGTGCAGACACATTATAAGATCTTCAGGTCTGAGAGAAGATTTGGGGAGTTGGTGTGGGGTGGCTGTCTGAGGATAGGGGAATGTGTTGAATGATTTTCGAGGTGTACTGCAAGAGTAAGGAGGTCGCCAGGGCCTGGGGACCACGGGGTAGATGTGAAGACATCAGTTCATTAGATGATGTCAACATTACTGAGAGGGCAAAACTAGGGTCCCTCAGGAGTGTGTCCCTCCCAGCGGAAAAGTAGAGCAGTATTTGAAATGGTTCTTGAAGAACTCCAAGATGGTGAGAGAGCTGGAGCCGTTGCCAAGACCGAAGACCCAAAATATCTGGGTGTGCTTTATGTGATATATACATGTAATCCTCCAGGCAGCCAAATCAACCTCGCCAAGGCTAGCAATGGAACAATATTCATCACAGGAAGACTAAATCTGAGTAATACATTGAGAGCCCATGTGTGGAAGCCATTTAAACTTAGTTTTCCATGTTCTTTCATGACCCTTAGCTGAGGCGAAAAAATGTCTTAAGACACGTATCACAGTAGCAACAGATTTAAGGGCAGGCAGAAACCAGTGTGCTCTGTGCATAAATTCGCGGCCGCTAACTCAGGTGCAGCCTTTGCTATAGACCCGGCAGCCTTCTGAGAGCATCATATGTAGGAATGAATGTTTAATCCTCAAAGCACTGCCACCAGGCAGGAGCTATTATTATCCTCATTTAACAGAGGAGCAGACTGGGCTACAAAGAGGTGACAGCATCTGTGTCCAGCATCCCATAGTCAGGATATCACAGCGCTAGGATTTGAACCTCAAGTGTCGATGCCTGGAGTTAAGCCCTTAACCAAACTGGCAACGTGGACCTCAGAACTGGTTTGAAATTTCAGCTCCGGTCTTTTCAAAGATGCAGCAGCTTTGCACCCTCTCTCTTTTTATTCTCGGGGACCACGTCCGCTCATTTTGTGGGCTTCCTGGCCACCTGACCAGGGAACCACGAGATCTCTTTATGTAACTTTATTTGTAGCTTATTTTAATTTTAATAATATAACTGCCCTAGGATTATACATGAAAGATGCCGAGTCCGATCCTGCTTGGGCATAAAGTTTCTCTCATTTAAATTCTATTTGCCTCTTTGTCAAATGCCTATAAGCTTTCTTCTCTCATGAGTTGAGTCACATTTTTTTTTTAGTGGTAATTTTACATAAAAATGTGTTTCACCGGATGGGTGGTGGTTTCCAAAGCATTGTGTTATAGTGTGGTGATGTAGCATTGCTCTGACTATCATGTGTTGTTGACCATGCATTGTGACAATTATGACAATCCTAGTTCTCTTAACTTTCGGGAGCATTTTTTAAACCTCAGTATAATTATTATCCTTATCACTGCTTAGAATACTTTAACAACAACAAGAAAATGCTGTCCGCCTTAATTTTCCTGCATGCTTTCTATAAAATTTAAGACTTCCTTCCCCACATCGTTGGCTGTCAGCTGTCAATGAGGCTGAGTTCCCGTGGTGGTCAGAATATTCACCTCGTGGTGGTCAGAATATTCACCTATCGCGGTGGTGAGAGAGAAGCAGGCTTTCTTGGAGTTCTCACCATTGACCAGTAGACGAGAATTTTAAAAATACAGTAATGAAAAGAACATTTTTTTAATTCAACATTTTTCTAGTATATGAGGATATCCAGGAGGGAGTAAGCTATCAAAATAATTTTGGAACACGGGACTAAATTCATTCACCCATTAAAAATGTAACGTGGGGCCAGGTACCTCCTATTTTATCAAGCGACTGAGCTTTAGTCTTCGTGTTTTTTGTTGTTGTCGTTGTTGTTTTATTTCAGCATATTTTGGGGGTACAGATGTTTAGGTTATGTATGTTGCCCTTGCCCCCCCCCCTCGCCCCCCAAGTCCGAGCTGTCTTTGTGTTTTAAATGACTGCTTTGGAGATGTCAGTTCCCTGGGTTCCTAATGAGCAACAGGACAAGCTCCCGAGGTAGGGACCCCTGCAGACCGACGTACACTAAAAACGCAGTTCTATTTCTCTCGTCATTGGAGAAAATTCAAAGTGGTCCCAAAAAACAGCACAGAGACTAAGCAATCTGTCCTTTTATGAAAAGTTTTTAAAACTTCAAATTAGAGGGTCAAAAGGCAAGCAACCTCAGAGTGTACTAAATAATCATTTAGAAAAAGGAAACCTTTGTCCCGAACTCCACCGCTCCCAGGTGAGCGGGCCTGCGGGCCGTGGCCGGGGCCTCTGCTCTGTCTTCCAGGTCCCATCTGGGGCGGATCGCATGCAGGTGGTAATAGCGGCATCCGTGTGAGCGGCTCTCAAAAGCAAGTGGAAAATACAGGCCCTTAAAATGAATTCATTCCAGGAGCCTGCAATCTCTTGGGGTTTGAAACATGCTGAGGCTTGACCGGAATGTCAAGTGTCAAACGCCCTCCAAATTTGCAGCGCTGGGCTGCAGAACAGGAAGGGGCTTCCCGGCTCACTTCTCTCTGTGCAGACTTCCCCTCGCTGACCCTGGCAGGGGATTCTAAGGCTGCGAAGGACCGACTGTCGTCCTGCCTCCGAAAAGGCTTCTGAAGGAAACCTCTCATACAGGAAGAAAGCAGGATGAGAGGAAGGGATGTAAGGAATCTTTAGGTTACCCCCTGCCTTTTAAAACTCTGCTGGAGATGGTTACCAAGGCCGGAAATTCTTCCTGCAGCCTGGCGTGTCTGCTCGCCGGCCTGACCTTGTCTTTGGAAGGCAAGTGCGCTAAGCCCGTGTAAAGTCAAAGGGATGTCATGTCCTGCTTCTCCCAGAATCAACTACGCCGCGGTCCGCAGGCACCTCATTAAGAATCCCCTTTAATAGATCCATCTAGAACATGTTCACCTTGCCTGCCCTGCGTTTCCTAGCTGCTTCTTCCAAACACAAACCAGACAGAGGCTGACTTTTCCCGTGAATAACCTTGTCTGAGGTCAGGGACAATCTGGGGACAGCACAGACACCAGTGACTGTTGGTTTAAATTGGTTCCACTAATTTATTTTGTATTTTGATCAGTCAATCACAAAATTCCTATAATTACCAAAGTTGCCGCCATCATCCTACGTGCAGATGATCAGGGCGAGTTGCCTAAGTGTGTGGCGCTTCCTAGTGGGAATGTCTCCTTGGTTTTACGCAAAAAAGCTGTACGGATGCTCACGCTCTGCACCTAACTCTCGTTGGTTCGTGCATTTTAGTTCTCCATTTTTACCGGCTACATTTTTCACACCCAAGAAACATTTTTAGACCTCTCTCAGAGGGTGTGTGAGAGCACGCAGCTCCCCAGAAAATCAGAACATTGTCCGAGAAACTGGAAATGAATCAGTTATTTCCTAATTTTTCATTTGTTTGTAAGTCAGTTTTTCCGAGAAATTTTAATATTTGGGGGTTTAACAGAACCCAGAACTTACATTTTTAAAACTAACCATCTGGTGTGGATGACTTCACCTAATTTGGAATTTCCAACACTCATTAAGGTATGATTTGCATGCCGTGATATTCCGATCCAAAGATTTTTAGTAGATTCATAGAGCTGTGCAACCCTGGTCACGATCTAATTTTAGAACATGTCCTTCACCCCCCAAAGGTCATCTCTGTTCCCCATTTGCTGTCCCCACCTCACTTGTAGCCTCATTTAATTCTTGATTCAGCGTTTTTGGACTTTCTCGAAATTGAGAAAACAGACTGTTGACCGAGGTCCCAGCATGCTTGCGATTGTTCGCGCTGGCTGTGTGTGCACCTCCTGTGGCTTGATAATCCCTCACATACACATCAGACTCCTGCCTGCTGCTTGGTAAGCCTTCACCTTCTTAGAGCACGTGACGGCCTAATTTCTGTGTCACTCTCTCATTTGTGGCAAGTACCGTGACAGTGACGCTCGACACCTAACACCATTCCCGTCCTTTTAAACCGCAGGCACGTCCATCTGGAAAGCCTTTTTCTTCACCCCCAAGTTCAGCCCCGCGGGCTCCAACGGGTGCTTCTCCACGCACGTGTGCTTCTGTTTCGGGAAATTCGTTACGCGTCACGACCCACCTCTGCTGTTCGACATTTCCAGAGACCCAAGCGAGAGAAACCCGCTAACCCCAACCACCGAGCCCCGGTTCCATGAGATCCTCAAAGTCATGCAGGCAGCTGTGGACGAGCACACCCAGAGCCTGTCAGAGGTCCCCAACCAGTTGTCACTGGGGAACCAACTGTGGAAGCCCTGGCTGCAGCTCTGCTGTCCTTCCTCTGGCCTGTCTTGCCAATGCGACAGAGAAAAACAGGATGCACTAGTGAGCCGTTAGCCGTGTCTGTGGGCCAGATGGATGTGTGTGGACAGGCGCACCATCTGCTTACGGACCACGTCTGGGAGTGCACCGGGTGAAGCGAACCCCATCCGAGTCTTGAGTTTGGACCGATTGTCTGTTTTATCACCTGAAGGCTTGAATAAGAGCTCTATAGTTACTCAACTAGGGGGTTGAGGTGAGGAATAGGTTCTGCAGTGTGCAGACAGGAAGATGGTGGACTTGTGCCGTCCCTGGCCAGAGTCCCTGGACTCCTGGTGGTGGGATAGAAGGGCGTGCACTTGAGTAGCTCCAACACCAGTGCAGACAGGTAACAGGAAGGTGCAGAAGGTCACCTTAATTCACCCCTCAGCATACATGGGTGTTCATTGGCATACAGTGTCATTCGCTCCATGATCTGAAGTTATGCAGTAACCACCAAGACTCCCCAGCAGCATGATATAAAAGATAGCCAAGTTTAAGCTAAGTTTAGTCAATCTTAACATATACAACTTTCTAGTGAACAAAGGCCATCTTCTTTACCAGTAACAGATCATGGTAAGTTCTGATTGGGTTATTGGAAAACTAGTCATCATTACTGGTATTAGTTAGAACACATATTAAATGCTATTTACCATATATATAGATGTACACATATGTACTTTTATTTATATATATAAGTATATATACACACACACACACACACTTGCACATATACACACACATGCACAGTTTTTCTTTCTCCAAGAAGGTTAAGATATTTAAAATAGGGACATAGAGGCTTATCAGTATTTAAATAAAAAAAACAAGTAGAGGCTCACAAATAGATTTTTTTGCACAATGATTTTTTGTGAAATACTTCATTAACAATAATCCCAAGACAAATCTCTCCCGAACCGATTACCATTCCATAACTTATAGCATTATAGTTGGGTTCCACTGTTTTCTGGGAAACGGAAGTTCTGAATTAAAAGGCCACTTTGGGGATGCTGCTGTTGGGGGAATCTCTCCCAGCGTAATTCAGAGTCTCTGGCTCGGAACGTCTGTGGTATTTCGGGAGGAACGAAAGCCCCCGCAAGCAGTCCATGATCTGCACACACAAGACGGTTATCTTCACCCCTAGGCACACGTTAGTGGTGGCGGCACAGTAGCGGGGGTCAATGCTTCTGTTCTGTGTAGTCTTATCCCAAGGCTGAGAAATATCTGTGCCTTCCAGCCACAGCGAGACGCACAGTTTGGTTTTAATTCCATTTCCCGCAAACCCCAGTCGATGGGGGAAAATGCATACCCGGCTGCACAGGGGAGTGGCTGATCGCAATACAGCTGGGGATGGCGTCAGAGTCTGAACCACCAGCCCGTCCTGAGCAGAGGCCCTTCCACCTGTGGAATGTGAGGTGCGGTCACTTCTTCAGACACAAGACATTCTCCAACAGTGTGATTGAATTCCTTTGTGGATAAATCGGGAGACGAAACACCCACCTGCTTACCCATTCACCCCTTTTGTGGCCTTGTCCACAAAAGCACCTCCTGTTTACTCAGCATTTGCTCCATCCCAAGACAGTGCAGGGGAATGAAATGCCCGGACCCCGTGTGGTGGCTTGGAGAGGATGTAGCTGTCCTGGGCTTTCTGAAAGTTGGCTAGCATTTCCTCTCTGCTACCCTCCACGTCAGGGAATGTCCAGGATTCAACAGTGGTTCCCCAGCTCCTCTTAAAGTTCTGTTTCAGGCTTTAATTTTTGCTTTTTCTTTCCTGAAAAACAAACAACAACAAAAAAGAAGTGATTCCCCACCCCCACCGTGGAATAGTTGAAAGCTGGAAAGTAAACAGGAGTCTTCCATTTAATGTGGATTTCTCATTCCAGAAATTGAGGAAAATCTGTCATCTTGTTTTAGAAAACATTCTTGTTAAAGAGTATGCTCTCGTATTGATGATGTTAGGATTGTTGCTGATATTATCATGCAAAAACTAGTTAAAGCCACTATTATGAATTTATGCTTAAAGGTGACAATGTTTACTCAAAGATTAGCACATTCAATGCAAGTGGACTTACAGAAAATACTTGATGATGTGGGAATGTATGTTGGAGGATTAAGTAACTTGAAGAGCTTTTATAGATTATGTGAACACCTATTTGGTGGAGAATTAGCTGTTTAATCTGTAAAATGTTAACAGCAAATGAAGGACAAAGTTTACCTCTAGATGCAAAGGTATTGAGCTTAAAAGTGCCTCAAAATAACTGAGATCACCATTGTATTTCAGGGCATTTGAAAATCAGGTTTATTTCTAATAATCATAGTTATTTTAGACTTCAAACCATTTACCACCTGAAACTTTTGCTTTGAATGTATAACAGGAAATTTGAATTCTTTTGTCCAGGAGAAACCCAACGAACCTTCTTCAAGGCATAGCTGTTTGTTGCTTGGTTGGTGTTTTAGAGAGCTGTAAGGCACAGCTACTTGTTTTCAAAGCATCTATTGATATTACCTCTGGAGGCTATGTAAAAAACCTTAGTGGGTTTTGAAGCTTTAAACAATTTTTTTTAAATCTTTATATTCTTAGCATTACATAAATGTTAAGAGTTAAGCAGTTTAGTAATGTATACATAGGCATCATTTTACAAATTCAGCAGGAACTGCATGAAAAGCAAAATGACAATCCACGTATCTGTAGGACTCAAGATTCAAGAAAGAAAGCTGACTTTTCAGATTTCCCCAAAGGGCATACAGTGAAAAGTGGAAGAAAACAAAACAAAACAAAACAGAAGTGTTTGTCCCATCTCTGGAAAATGCTGTCTTCAAAGTGATTATATCAAGTAAAAAGTTTCCTTAGAATGTGTTAATGCAAAGTTAAAATAAAATTTTTCTTGGCAATTAAAAATGCTGTGTGCTCTAATACCGGCCTTTCTAATGTGATTCAGTTTGACAACGTGTGGAATGTTTACTGGGTTTGGGGCATGATCTGAAGCAATGGGAAATAAAAGTTTCAGTTCTGCAAAGATTCATCGAATCCCTTCCTAGCTCAAGAGAAGGGCTGAGTCTTGCAGAGAGGGATAAGAAATAAATAAATCGGAGAGCAGGGCAAAGCCAGCTTACCCCCCATCGGGCACACTCTCTAAGGCCCTTCTAGGGGGTCCACAAAAATGTTTTAATTTCTTTTAAAATCAGAAGGAAAAAAATCAATATTGGAAGTTGGAGATCATGTTGGAATTTGTACCAGCACAACCGTAAAATACAACTTAATGTTTCTTGCAGAAATTTGATAGGCAAAGTGTTGTTGTCTCTTCTCTCTTTCTCAACTGGATTCCTTAGGAAAACCAAATCAGAGTCAGAACAAACTCCTGGAACAGTGAGAAAGAGGAGCGGAGGGCACACTGTTGGGACTAGGACAGGCTCGCGTTCAATCATGCACTTCTAGTAAAAAGGCGAAAAGTGGCCGTGGAGAAGCAGGTAGAGGCTGTGTGACCCTTGGCAGCAGATATGACTTGTGGAGGCCTCTAGTTTTCCGATATAAAAACTGAGCCTTACTACTTTCTCTTTAGTGCCCAGAGAATGTGACGTGTGGCATAAATGCCCTCAAACATCTTAAGTCATAGCTGCGTGATCTCTAGGGACCTCACACCCATCCCAGGCTCCATGGACAGAGTCCCTGCTTGGCCAGACGTTGGCCAGGCTCCTGGACCTTCTCCAAGGCCCACGTATGCACCTCCCTGTAAAATCCAGTTTTGACAAGAACCTTCTTAAAGTCAGTTTAGCAAGAACCCCTTACCCTCAGTATCTGATCACCCTGGATATGTGATTGGGTTCCTCCTCCTCCACCCTCCCCCAGGGCACGTCTGGTCACCTGGGCTGGCTTCAGCTAGAATCCTCACCCCTGATGTCTCCTCTTAGTCATTTTCTATCCACACTCCCCTCCCCACTCTTGCGCAGCTGTATTGAGTGTGGAGCCCAATCTCTCTCCCTCACTGCAAGCCCCATTTCTGTCGTCCCTACACCTATCACGATGGCCCTGAATACAGTCTTCCTTGCTGTACTTTAACAAGCATCACTGAATAATTTTTCTTTAACATCATCCATGACAACTGGAAACCTGCCGGGACAGCGTGAGTGTGAGGTTTTAGTGCTTCCTGAGGCCCTGACCATCCTTGGTTTCCCAACACCATGAACTGCTTCCGTGTGGCGAGAGCTAACTGGTGAATGTTTTGCAATCCCAGCTCTTTGTGTAATGGGCCCTGAATAAAGTGATTGTAATTTACCAATATTTAACACTGTCAAATATCATGTTAAGCGCAGCCTTTCTAATTAAGGAAACGTCAGCTTTCCTAATTAGAATGGTAGCAGCTTAAAATCTACTGACGTGTTCCTGGAAAGGAAACACTGTCATGTAACTAAATATCAGTTTGCTAAGAAAAACTTACTAGGCCTTCCATATAGGAGACCCTCAAATTTGGGCGTTCTTCTAGAAGTGGTTCTATTCATTAAGTTCAACTCCTCAAATGATTTTTCATGATTTTTCGCTGTTTATCTTACCTGGCAAATACATCACACCTCCAAAGTAGCAAATTATATAATTCCTTATGTACGCTCTACACAGTAAGCAAACATAATCACTTTCGTACTGAAGTCTGTGATATAAAATTTGCTTCACTGATTATGTCTAAGGTTTCAAACTACGTTATCTATACATACGATGATGATGTTTCTCTAAAGGAAAAATCTTCAATGAATATATTTTTATAAATACGTACTTTGAATTGCTTATTAAAATTTGTCTTGGCTAATTTAACAAACGGTATAAACCTAAACACATAAAATACCATATTTACAAAGATATGGCATATTCCCTGGTGGGCAGGGCCAAATTGTAAGTATAATTGGAATAGAAACTGTCTCATGGCTAAATGTAGTTTTATCTTAATGAGTACTGGGGCAAGATGACATTTTCCTACTTCCCTTATACTTATGCTGGGACCGTATGACTCACTCAGGCCCAGCCAAAAGTTACCTGCATGATCCTCTGCAGGTGTTCTTTGCCTGTTTTCACTAATGTGGAACATCCAGGTAAGAACTCTGAGGAAGCCCCAAGGTACAGTAATGCCACAAGAGGGCGCAAGAGAGGCTGGATCCCTGAGTCACCACCTGGAGCAGCTCCACATAGCTGCCTGACCTACAGGTGACAACCTGAACAAGAACTAAACTTTGTTTTTTTGTTTTTGTTTTTTAAAGCCACTGAGACTTGGAGGTTGTTAGTATAACAGCAGCTAGAGTTAATTACCTTGACTAATACAAGAGGTTGGCCACACTAGATAAACCTAACATTTTATGACAGCTCTTTGCATTTCAAAAAGATGCTTTGATTTCCTGGTGCTGCTTTAAATAGAAGCCTCATGCACTCATTCTTTAAAGACCATCAGCTATGTGAAGGTGAGAATCACATAAACTTAAAGATGAAATTATCGTGGGGTCTACTATCAATAGACCATGGCCCAGAATTGAGGATAAATGATTCTACAATTGAATGGAAAAGCAGAGTTGGTTAATTTGCACGACAAACAACTTAATCATTACTTAAATGTTGCGGTTCTTTTTGGAATATTGCATTCTGCTTCACTGGATTCTATGAGGATAACAGATTTCAAAATGTATCGCATATATTGAGGGACGATGGTAATTCTAATGGCACAATTTTCCAATGAATATATTTTTATAATACATTCTTTGAATTCCTTATAAACTTTATCACATTTGAAATACTTTTGAAAATGCTGCCTGTGCCTATGTAAAGTACCCCAATGAATGTGTTATTTTAGTTTGTTGATCAGGTTTTAGTCTTAGGAAAAGATTAAAAGATGACGTAAGCTTTTTAAGATAAGTTCTTTCAGCAAGCTTTGAAATAATGCCATGTAACTTGTGTTTAATATTTCCAATTAATTCATGAGATCTTTTTGCGCTTCTCTTTCAAAGTTAGGTTTTAAACTATGTGGCTAATGCAAAGCATGGTCTCCGTGTTAAAATCGAGGGACATTCTGCGGCAGGGCTCGAGAGTACCGTTGTCTAGTGCCTCTCAGGCTGACGTGCGTGAAGGCGACAAGTGTTGTAGGAAGAGGTTGGGGAAAGTCAGAGCTTCAAATAATTCAGGAAAGGGCATGGGTGGCATTTTATCAGACGAGGGAAATGCATCGGGTTGGTAACTGCTGAGAGAAAGCGGGACCGACAGGCCATCCATTAGAGCTCGTATCAGGGAGGGCTGTTCACGCCATTGTGTCGGGAGCAGAGACAAAGTGCGTTTCTGCGGCACATCCATCTCACTGGAGGTGAGGAAAGGGAAGGCTGCGTGCTGATGTTATAGGCAGGAAGAGTGTTCATCTATTTAATGTTCCCTGCACACCTATCAGCTGTTCTTACTGTCCTGTTACAGAGGAGAGCCAGGTACGAAAAACAGTACATACATAAGCTGTTTTATGCTTAGATGTTTAGAGTGATCTTGAGGTTTTTTTTTAAAGAAAATGGATAGATTCACAACCTTCACATATGACGATGCATGCTTTGTATTGCACAACATAGTCTGCAATGGAAAGGACGCTTTGTAAACTTATGCAGTGCACAACTTGTAACACCGTATGTAGCAATATCAGATAGTGATGTTGCATAAATAGATGGCTGTGTAAGTAATGGTTAGAACTGATTACCTTGATTTGTCTGGCAAGGGACATAGGAGTATGCCGTGTGAAACCCGCGGATTGAGTCCATGAGCTAGCATATCAACATGGGACGCTCCACAGTGAAAGATGCAATCCTAGTGTACTGATAATTATAGTAGAGTTCAGATTAACAAAGGGTTGATGTATCGCATTCAAAGAAAAAGGCACATGGTTTTGTGTTATCTGTTTGTCTACCGTTCTAAGGCCATTACAACGCCGTCTGCTAAAGGTTTGCAGCTCACTCCACAGCTCAGGCACAGAGTAGGGTTGTGCACGACCCCGAGTGAACTACAAGGAGCGACATCACAGGCTGCTTCAGAGCTAGAGCGCCCATCACCAGTATAAAAATCTCCAGCGCTTTTCAATATCCAACATACAGGCTGTTCCCTCAGGCTGGTCTCCGAGTTAAGATGACACCAATGTTCCCAGATGGCCCATGATGGACATGCAATGTGAGCAAGAAAAAAACCTTTGTTGCTTAAGCCACTGAGATTTGGATATTGTTGCTGCAACATAAATGTATTCACCCTGAGTAACTTTTGTTACCATCTTGTCTCTGCAAAGGAATGATTATTACATTTTGCTAAATGTTTCCTCCCCTGTGTTTCTCCCTTAGGTAGTCTGTAGCTAAGGAATTCCAGAATATTTTGGACACTGGAGTATTGGAAGCTTAATCCGACTTAAAAAGATAATTTAGATAGTTGAAAGACAGGAAAAGTGATAGTGGCTTTGGGCCAGGTCAAAGCTAACCCAACAAAACAAAACTCGTGTGTAGGTGGACTATATCGTCAGAAATACATACTTCTCCTAACTTTTACTGAGTGGATATTTAGCAACCATTGTACAAGTTCAAATGCCTTTGCTTTAATAACAACAGCAGCAAAACCCTACATTTTAATGCCTTTTTTTTTTGAGACAAAGTCTCTCACCCCAGCTACAGTACAGTGGCATCAGCCTAGCTCAGTGTAACCTCAAACTCCTGGGCTCAAGCGATCCTCCTACCTCAGCCTCCCAGAATGCTGGGACTACAGTGTGCACCACCACGCCCAGCCAATTTTTCTATTTTCAGTAGAGATGGGGTCTCACTGTTGCTCAGGCTGGTCTTGAACTGCTGACCCCAAGCGATCCTCCCCCCAGCCTCCCAGATAGTACCATTTTTAATGTATTTAAAATGTTTAATCCTGTTTAATTGTATGTTAAAATTTTTGACAATCCTTTTAAAGTAAAAAGAATGTATAGTAGGAACAATAACGTTTATTTGCATACTGCTTATTAGCAAACGTTGAAAGCAAACAAACAATATCTTGACCTTTTCTCATTTGAATTAAGTTTGCCCTTTTTTTCCCCACCCCAATCATGTTGAATGAATTCTGGTGTTTAAAAAAAATTACATCATGCTATTATTTTTCATGACTGTGTTTAAAGGGCAACTCGTGTGGGGGAACGTATTTCCAACCATATCGTATAATTTCCATCACAGCAAAGCAATGTTAAAGCTTTTCCAGGACTGTACATGGTTCCATTCTTGCAGAATTTTTTATATTCGATGGTGATGACGCATAGGAGGGAGCCACCAGGCCGAAATGAGACAAGGACTTCTGCATCAAAGTGGGAGAAGGGAACGGAAGGCACCAGAAAGATTAGCGTGAGATGTGGATGGAGGTGAACCTTAGTCGTCCCACGTCTGTTAATGGTGCCGTCCTCTTAAAGATGATGAAACAGAGGTGAGGGAACCCACGTGCTATCAGTCGCAGTGTGGCAATTACCCCGTAATAGTCTATCTTCAACCATCTTAGATAACGCATGAGCAAGCGCTTGACGAATGCATCTGTCCAAACCACTGTTTAAGCTCCAGGGCAGAGAGAAGAGCCAGAATTTCAGACCTTCGCCCCTCACTGTCGTGTACGCCTAAAATGTGCCGGGATCTAGTGTCAGCTCATCGCTCACCCTGGTTTAAACATACATATTTCTCTGCAAAAGATTGTCTCGGTGCTTCTCTGCTCCCCAGAAGTTTTCTAAAAATAAAAGAAATCCCTTTTGGAGAGGCAGAGATTTATTCTAGGAAATGACAATGCTCTTGATTATCTTTCAGTGAAATCTGGCAATGTGTGGTGTCCCTAACGGCTAGGCGGCATGCTGCCCTTTCTAGAAATTAATGGCAATGACAGGGCTGTTTTTGCTGCGGTGGCAGCAGCTGTGTTAATGTGTGCTCTGTGAGCGCCTCAGACGCTTAGCATTGCCCATCCGTTCTGAAAGCTTTGAGAACCTCATGGACTTAGACCTATCTTCCCTCCTTCTGTCATGCATCTAGACCAACCACCTTGGCTCGGCTTCCCGTTTCTCCTTTCTGCAGTGTAACCACAGAAATCTGCATACTATGGAAGGAAAAGGATTTGACTTAGAGGATTCACATTGCCCTGAATCGCTAATTGTGAAGATTTCATTTCAACACAGAATAATTCAATTTCCATCACCTAAGTAATTCTCACATCTGAGAAGGGAGGATGGGTAGATAGTGGTGGCTGCATTTTAAAGCATTGTTGTGATTAAACACAATTATTTTATACAGTGCATTTTAATTATCCTAATAAGAGAAGATTGCCCAATGAGAAAGTGGTTTTGGCAGTACCATATTAATATCCATTTGATGTATCTTTTCTGCCATTTGAATTATGGTCTGAAAGGACAAATGCAAACTGCAATAAAACTCTGCGCTGTTTCCTACTTGGTGTATGAGTATTTTCCTGAACCATACAGGATTTACCAACGCAGGGAGTTAATCACATTGCCCTAGATTTTCTTTCATCTTGGCAGAGAAAGAGAGCTCTTTCCAGCCTGGTATTCAGTTCCCTGATTACTCTGTTGTCCATCTCACTTGCCAATACTTTGGGTGTTACAAATGCAAGACACCGTCATCAAACACTAAAATACAACACAAACCTTTACGGGAGACTCTTTTCTTGCATTTTTACGTTAAATGTGATAACAGTAAAGACCATTTATTTATAATTTGTGTGGGATTGCATTATGTTCATGCCGAAAGGAAAATGCCTTCGATCTGTCTATTGAAGCCTCAGCAATTTGGAATGAAAGCTGAGAATAAAATATTGTGAGCATGTTTCTTCTGAGAGGCTCAGATGAATATTTAAATTTTAAAATCCAAACTCATCTATGCTCTTCCAAATGGGAATACAGGATAGAAAGAGCACGTGGTAATTGATAGGGCATGTTTTTTTTTAAAAAAGCCATTTTATTGTGGAAAATTTCAAACAAACACAAAAGTAGAAAGACTGTCACACTGAACCCCCGTGACTTCTTTCTCAAACTTCAAAAATTAGGACTGTTTTACCAATCTTCAAACACAATTGTAATCACAATATTTAAACATTTTGCATTGTCATCTCTGAGCTGAAAATAACAATTTTAATGTTTTCGAGATAGAAGGCATAAATCGCTACGACAATATGTTTATTCTGAGTGTAAATAGTAAAAGAGGTGAATTTCATAAAGACGTAAGCCATATCAGGATGTTCTGTGTGTCAAACCGTCTCAAAACGTAGTGGCTTAATGCAATACTCACTCATTCAACTGCTGGTGTTGTGGGTTGACATTTTGGCCGGGCCCAGTTGAGTGGTTTTGTGTGTGCATACCGGGCTCAGACGGTCCTGGCTGGGCTCGTTCCAGCACCTGCCATCCATCGAGGAACAGCGGGACTACCTAGTTTCTCGTGGCCTCATCCGGGGAGACAGGAACAGCTGGGGCCTCTCTCCACGTGGCTGCCTCGTGCTCCAGCCCAACTTGACCTCAAGGCTGTGACCCTGGTGGTTCCCAGATCAGCAGGAGATGACACCGTGCAGATCCTGTGCAGGTCTCTCCTTGCGTCTGTCTGCTGCTTTCTCTTTAGCCCAAACAAGTCACGTGGCTAAGCCCAGATGCAAGGGCCTGATAAATCAACTTTAATTTTTAGAGGGGATAGCTGCAAAGACACATTGCAAAAGGATATGCAAACAACAGAGGGAGGAATCTGTGGCCAGTTTTACAGTCTCCTTCATAAAATTAAAAGTTTCATCAAAAGGAAATGAAGTCGACATAGCAGAGTAAGGACCTCCAAAAATCTTCTCCATAAAATCAATCATAAAGCTGGAAAAAGTTGTAGAAATAACATTCGCAGAACCACTGAAATTAGCCAAAGGCTTACAGCATCCCTGGGAAACATTTTCTCAAGAAAAATGTTTGTGTCTCGGGAAGAACTGTGTGCTTGGTAGCACTGGAGCTTACCCTAGTGCAAGCCTGCGCTCCCCAGCTGTGCCGCGGCTTGGAAAACAACAGCCCGCAGGTTCTCTCGCTGGCAGCAGAGAGAGCGGAAAGTGGCTAGAGCTCTTTCAGAGCCTCAGTCCCGATGGTGCTTTATTTGTCTGTGTTTGACCCTGACTTGGGCTTGCCTAGTGCAAAGAAATCTTTTCCCTGGGGAATGAAGTACTGATATGGACAACACGTGGGTGAACGTTGAAAACAGGATGCTTAGTGAAGAAGACAGACAGGAGGGGCCACACAGTCTAGGACCCCTTTACATGAAATGTCCAGAACAGGCAAATGCATGGAAACAGAATGTAGATTAGTGGTTGCAGGGGCTGGGGAGAGTGACCTCTAACGTGTAGAGGGTTTCTTTTTGCACTGATGAACTGTTCTGAAATTGGATAGTGCTGATGGTTGTACAACCCTGTCACAGACTAAAAACCACTGAATTGTCCAGGTTAAAATGCAGAATATTATGGGATGTGAACTATATCCTCTTTTTCTTAATAAAGTCCATTATTTCAATAAATTAAAATCCAAAAAAGATAAAGTAAAATTCTTTTGCCTTCAGTGATTCAAACTGAACTCTCTGGACTCACTTCATTGCAAAATTGTTTAACTTCCACACCATCTTTAGAATTGATTCATGGAGTTTGGATGACACTTTCTCCCTTTAGTTTGCCTTGTCGTATGAGTGCTCATGTCTATATTCGAACTACTACTACATTAAATGTTTCCTTCTCTACCCACATACTCCCATTCCCAGGTTTATAAACCAGGATTTATCTTAGAAGTCTCAGCTCAATTACCACCTCTCTATAAAACATTATTGTTTCCATGTTGGAACTCATTACCACCGCTATTGTATCTTTCATAACAGGTGATTTCAATGAGATGTGTTTTGGACTGCCAAGTCCTTGAGGGAGGAACCGATTTTTATTCATCTTTGTATCTGAAGTGGATAACATGGTGCCTGACACTATAGCAGGAATATTTCATGTTCTCTGGACACAGTGAAAGCTGTATCTCCCGTATCTCTGAAACAATTCATTCCAGATCAGCACACGCTGTCCATTCTTCCTCCTCTGCCTATCTTGTTAAGGCAACTTAAAAAGAGTGTTGTCCCATGGCCAAGAAACATGAGAAAAAATGTTCAACATCTCTAATCATCAGGGAAATGCAAATCAAAACCACAATGAGATATCACTTAACTCTAGTGAGAATGCCCTTTATAAAAAGTCCCCAAATAACAAATGCTGGCGTGGATGCAGAGAGATAGGAACACTCATACACTGCTGGTGGGACTGCAAACTAGTGCAACCTCTGTGGAAAGTAACATGGAGATACCTCAAAGAAGTAAAAGTAGGAACTACCGTTTGATCCAGCAGTCCCACTACTGGGTATTTACCCAAAGGAAAAAAAGACATTCTATAAAAAAGACACCTGCACTTGAATATTTATCGAAGCACAATTCACAATTGCAAAGATGTGGAAACAACCCAAGTGCCCATCAATCCATGAGTGGATTAATAGAATGTTGTATATGTATACGATGGGGTACTACTCAGCCATTAAAAAAATGGTGATCTAGCACCTCTTATATTATCCTGGATGTAGCTGGAGACCATTCTAAGTGAAGTGTCACTTGAATGGGAAAACAAACACCATGTGTACTCAGCATCAAATTAGTATTAACTGATCAACACATAAGTGTACATATAAGAATAACATCTATTGGATGTTGGGGAGGGGGGAGGGGGAGGAGGGGATGGGTATAGGCATACACAAAGAGTGCAACGCGCACCATCCGAGAGATGGACATGCTTGAAACTCGGACTCGGGGGGGAAGGGGGTTAAGGGCAACATACGTAACCTAAACATCTGTACCCCCATAATATGCTGAAATAAAAAAATAAATAAATAAAGTCATGGTTGCCAAAATTCTGCCTATTCCAGGTCAGAAATCAATATTTGCTGAATAGTATTCCACCTCAGCCCAGCCCTATTCTGACCTAAAACATGACTGTGTCCTCCTAGTGGCTTCAACTTTTTTTCATATCTCATTGGCTAGAATGTAGTCACATGACCAAACCTAGCCACAGAAGAGCCTGGGGAATGTAGTCTTCAGCAGGGTAGCCACAGGCTCAGATAAAAAAATTCTACCATTATGAGAGAAATGCAGAATAGACGTTGGCTTACCACCGGCAGCCTTTGCCACCTGCCGTAATGACTTACACTCCAGCATGTGATCAGTCTTGCTTACATTATGCCATCATCTTATTCTCATACTGTATATGTGAAGGAGCAATAATTTTCTCAATTTACAGCTGAGGAAAAGGTTATGTCGCTTGGGGGTGTCAGTGCTCAGTGAGTGGATAAAGTAGCGAGGAAGCTCGGGGCAGAAGGTGGAAGGGGGAGTGGAGGCAGGGAGGATGAGGCGTATTCTACATCCTAGCAAGTGTAAGTCCTTTGACGTTCTTGTGCCTGTGTGTGTGTCTGAATTTCTGTGCCTGTGATTGTGTGTCTGCATGCATTGGAGTGTGCTTTTGCACGTGTTAATTGTGGTGGCTGAAAATGACAGCTATGGTTGAAGAGGAAAACAATGGAAGGTTTTAAGAACAGGGCTAAAATGTTTCCCAGAAATTAAGCTTTGGAGCTGTTTCTTGGTCGTACCTGGTGGTGCCTCCGCAGCCTTCAGGGATGAGCTGGGTGAAAGGGCAGCGTACGTAGAGGTAGGAGGTTTTATTATTGGAACAAGTCACTCAGTGTGTAACCGTATGGACAGGGGATACCCAACTCTATTTCATTGGAAGGGGAAAAAAATACTCTTCTCTCTGTGTACAGTGTTCTGTAGAAATGCAGAAATGCTTCCTCATGTTTCAGCAAGTTACACTTCTGAGGTTCAAAGAAGAAAAGTAAAGAACATGCTTAGAGTTTCCCTTCCAGAACAGAAAGCATCCTTTTTGCAAAGGGCTCGTGTTTCTTCCCGGATGAATAAGAATGTCATGACCCTTCTGCAGAGGGGCTCAGCCCAGTGTTTTTCCACCCACTTCCTGCCCGCTGCCTTGGTACAGAGAGTGTCGGTGAGAGCCTCCAGCATCCTGCGACAAGGCAGATCTAAATTGCATTAGGATTGTAAATGAATTCGAGGAGTAGCAGATGCAATAAACTGGTGGCTGTCTTGAGATATGACATCTACGCCGACCCATATATCTCTGAGGAGAGACGGCTGTTCCTCCTTCCTCCTTATTTACTCTGAGGCACCATATAAAATGCTCCATCATCAAATGAATGATGGCAGAACAGAGAGTGGAGGTGCTATAAATTCCACGCTTGGCAGCGTGGGCAAGATGTATTTCCAAGGAATGACACTACCTAGAACTCTTTTCTAGAATGACCCCTGCCCAGAGCCCCTCTTCAGAGGCCTTGCTCACTTCTGAACCAGGTGGTCCCCTGCTTCCCTCACCTCACTGCCACCTCCCACTGCCCTCACAAGAAGCTTGGAATAGGAACAGCTAATGGAGGCATTTATAGGATGATAAGAAGCGTGTGGCCGGTGGGGCTTGCTGTGAAAGCAGGGGCTGGGCCAGTCTAATTTCTTGCCAGGAATTCGAAGTTGGGAACCTTACAAACTGAGCCACATGTCCGTGAGAGCTCAAACCAAAATGTCATGATTCTGAAAAAATATGGCTCCATTTCCAGTTCCCTTGGTGCTTGGTGGTTCTTGGTTTCCTGTTTCTAGATTTCCTGAAGTTTCTGTGAACTCTCACATGAACATGCATTTCTTTCCCAACTTAAGTTGCCTCAAGAGGATATCTGATTGTTGTAAGAACAAAAAACAAGCCCCACTCTAAATTGAAATTAGCTTGCATTTCTTGACTATTTACTAGGTACTAGGCAATATTCTAAAAGCTTTCTGGACAGTGACTCTGCTATTTCTCAAAAAGTATTTTCCACATTTTTCAGATGTGGAAACTGAGGCTGGGAAAGTCAAGTTCCTCAGTCGGCGTGACACAGACGCCACATCCTCAGCCTCTGTGTCACGCTCCCCATCAGAGACATGCACGGGAATGTGTTAGGTTGCATGTTAAGCTAAAGGAAACATAAGTGGTGAATTTCATGTGTTAGTTGTTCATTTATGGTATAAGATTCTCAACAGTCCTGGAACAGCCACTGGACTGACATTACATTAAAACCTACATGAATCCCAGGCCGGGGATTTTAGTTAGCTCATCAGATGACTGCTGTTGGGTATTGCTGAGGGAAAAGGAAGACCAAGCTATACCTACGTGCGACCAATGATGACAAAAACAACAGCAACAACAAAGTAAGGGACAGCAATAAACAACGAACCAAGGACAGTGGTGGTGTAGACTGTAACTGGGCCAAGGAGTGGTTTTGTATGAGTTGGTAAAGGGTGAAGGTTGAAGGCAAAGTCAGAACTCACCCGTGTGAGTACCAGGGACAAAATCCTCACTTACCTTCTTACGCCCGTCCTTCTCCAAGGAAAGCTCTCCCTCACTCTATTGGTTCAGTCACATCGAGGCAGAGAACATGGGCTTTGGAGCTTCACACCTACTTCTAAAACTTCACGGCTGCCAGTTTTGCGATTTCGTGCTCAGTTCCTCTTCTGTAATGTGGACTTAAGGACACCTACTACATTGGAGGTCATAATGGAACATAATGAACACACATGCATGTATCAAAGTGTTTGCAGTACCTAGACGGTATGCCCAACTCCCGTTTTCCAGCACTCGTTGGTCATCCACATATCCAGGTGTGTATGGGGCTTTTTGTCCATCCTCCAAGGGGCTTTTCATCCTCAAGGCATGTTTGATGCAGCAGCTTTTCACATGTGTCCTCTTTCTTCTCTCTGGACACTCACTGAACTGAGAACGTGAAAGTCCTCTGGGTAACACATGTTCAGGCATTGCACCCTTCATCTCAAATATTCTCCATGTGGTTATTTCTGACTCAGTGGACTCCTTTGTCTTACCTGTTGTGCTGGGCTCCTAAATTCTTGAATCCACCCATCGCCGTCTGTCTCTAGGAACTTTCTCCAACTGCATTTTTCTTTTGTAACTTCACCCTCTTCCTCCCCACCGTCTCCTCCCACTGTATATCCGTCTTCTCACGATTTCCTTCCGCCCTCCCTCCTTGATGCACCATGCTGCGTCACCTTCTGCACGCTGTCACAAACCTCCGCCCCATCACAGCACAGCCGTCCAAGCAGCTGCTTCCGCTGCTCCCTCTGCAGCTCGCCCTCCAACAACGGAACATCCCTGCTCCTACGGAGGCTGTTGGTCGGAAACTCTCCTTTCAACGGTCTCTAACAGGCTTCTAGGTGCCTACTCCAGAGTGGCCTCCTTTCGTATTCATTCCGAGGGAATGCTCAGTGTATTTGACGACAATAACAAACTCTTCTTTCTTAAATTACCTTTTTTGGGTCTAGGACACCACACATTCTAAGTTCTCCCCTTGTCTCCTTAGAGCACTCATTTCCTTGGATGCATTCCCTGTCTCCCCACATTCCTCCCTTATCCTACCCCTTGATGCCTTTCTATTCGGTAGAGATGGCTCCCTTGATGGTTGCCTATCCTTGGTTTTTACCCTTTCCTGGCTGCAACTGCTTTTCATAGAAATGACTTCTGATCCCCTCCCCCTCCCTAGCTCCCACCTTTACCTGGAGTTACTATCAGTCTTCTAAATTCCTTGCTAGACACTTTAAACTCAATGCATCCCCAACAGAATGAATCAATCTCCCTTTTCCCTGAAGGAAAAAAAATGTAGATACAGCCCTCCCCTTTGTCTTCGTGAATTGCATTACCATCTTCCGATTCATTTAGCCTCAAAATGTGGAAGTCACCTTTTATTTCTCTCTCAACTTTTCAATCAATTTTTATTGAGTTCTGTGGATTCTACTTTAGAAATATCTCTTGAACTTGTAAGCTCTTATTGATTCCAAATGGCACCATCTTAGTTTAGGGTCTTGTCATCTTTGATCTAGATTATTTCAGATTGATCATCCTTCCTACGGCTTCCTGCACACTCTAATCTATTCTGCAGACAGATCCAAGAACTATCTTTCTCAACACTCATTCTCTAACCTTATCTTTCCTGTCTGCATTTGCGGGGCTCTCCACATTTCTCACGTTCTAGCCACATCCGATAACTCGCTAGTTCCTCTCCCCAGTTGTGGCCGTAGATCCTGGCTCATGTTAACAGACCCTGCTGTCTGGAATGACTTTTCTCCCTTTCCCCCTCTTGAAGTCTGCCTGTATTAGTTTTCTGTGGCTGCCATAACAAGTGACCACAAATGTAACAGCTTGACAACATCACAGCTTTATTATCTCACAGTTATGTATTAAATAGGTCAGAGAAGCTCAGGTGGCCTGGGTTTGTTTCTTTGCTCTGGATCATAAGGCTGTGGTCGATGTCCATGGAGACTTGGAGAAAGAATCAGCTTTGCAACTCATTCAGGAGGCTGCATTCCTTGCAGCTGTAGGACTGAGGTCCCTGTCTCCTTGCTGGCTCTCAGCCAGGAGCCTTTCTCAGCTCCCCAAGCTGCCTGCACTTCTTATCTTGGTGCCTGCTCCATTTCTAAACTGGCACATTGAGTCCCTCCCAAGCTTGAATCTCTCCTCTCGCCTGTTCCTTCTACCATCTCTCTCCCACTCCAGCTGGACAAAGTTCTCTGCTTTTTAGGGTTCATGGGATTGGATTGAGCCCACCAGGATAATTCAGGCTAATGCCCATCTCTTAAGCCCCGCAACCTTAAATCCATCTGCAAATGTAATTGTCATGTTACTTCACGCGTCCATAAATTCCAGCGATGAGTGTGGGCATTGTTGACAGTTCTAGGGGAGGGAATTCTGCCTACCACAAAAACCCAGCGATTTTTCAAAATACAAACTCTATCTCTGTAAAGTGATTTTAGTTGCCTCCTTCCAGATACTAATACCCTAACATTGTGCTTATTAATGTTCTCTGACATTTACTTTATGCAGTATTTTATTACAGAAGCTTATTTGCAAATATGTCTCCTACCATCAATGGTAAATTACAGGAACTCAGAAAACACACCCTAATCACCTTGACATTCATATGCAGAATCTATCACAGTGCCTTATGTGCATACGTCAAAAAACTGAATATGTTCTGTGATAATTTGGTAAATGTCTATTAAACTTGTGCCATGTCTGAGGTACTGTGATCTCTAGATTATAAGCAAATTTGAAGACATCAATTAATGCTGTGCATGGTAGGTAAATCTTCATCAGTGTTACTCACATCAAGATGTATTAATATGGAGAGGAATAAATACCCCACACACTCATTGTGTTACCTGTGTGTTGCCACATAACAAAATGCCACAAACTTAGGGCTTACAATAACACATACTTGTTATTTCATAGTCACTCTATATGAGGAACTTAGACACAGCTTTATTGGATCTTCTGTTTCAAGGTCTCTCACAAATTACAATTGAAGTGTCACCCAAGGCAGGGGGCTCATCTGAAAGCTGGACTGAGGAAGGAGTTGCCTCTAAGCTGACAGTGTTGTTGACAGATGCAGTTCCTTCCCAGCTAGTTGAAGAAGGCTCCTCAGTTTCTTACCACGGGAGCAACTAGAACATAGAAGTTTGCTTTCTCCAAGTTGAGAAGAAAATCTGAAAGCAAGACAGAAGTGACAATCTTTAGTAATTGAGTGATGGAAGACATATACCATCACCTTTGTCATATTCTATTAGTTAGGGACAAGTTACTAAGGTGGCCCACACATCAGGGAAGGGGATTACACAGGGGTGTGGATTTTCTGGAGGCATAATCATGACAGGTCACCTGAGCATCTGCCTGCCATATGCATCCAGACGGAGACACAGATACACACGCGCAGGTGAACATTCAGGAGACTGAAGAACATGTGCGTTAGGACAGAATGAAAGCAGGTGATTACAGAGTTCGCTGGGACTGGGATCAATAAATTAGATGGACAGGCTGATATTTTGAGGAAAGTGATTTGTTAGATGGAGAGAAAATGAATGGAATCATCTATTTATAAGGGCATCCACTAAAGACTAAAGTAAGTTGTCTTGACATAAATAATCAAGGTGTATCCTAGTGGTTAACAACCCTGCCTGCCCACTTCTAAACAACAGAACACATACCTGTATGCAGAAATCAGGATGCTTCTAGAATGGTGATTCTCAAATGGTTTGCTCTCAGGACTCCGTCTCAGTCTTAAAAACTACTGAGGACCCCCCAAGGGATTTTACTGATACGGGTTATATCTATTGACGTTTACCAAATTAGAAGTTAAAACTGAGACACGTAAAAATATTTATAAATTCATTTAAAAGTAACAATAATAACCCTACTTCATAAAGAAAAACATGTTTATTTTTTTAAAAATTATTATATTTCCCAAAGCAAAAGAAAATAGTGAGATAAGTAGTATTACTTCACATTTTCACAAATCTTTTTAACATCTGGTTTTAATAACAGAAAGCTGGATTCTCAAATCCGCTGCAATATATTTTTTTAATTGGTGTGTATGAAGAAAATCTGGCCTCCCACAGAGATATAATTTGGGGAAAAAGGATAATTAGATAATCATGAATATTCTTCTTTAATACTATACCAAAACTCAACATTGATAGTTTCTTAAAGATCAATTTAGAAGTGTAATTGGATCCCACACCAAAATACTTTCTGTCCTCTGTAATATTAAAATCCATTGTTTTACTTGCATTTTACCCATTTGTGATTTTGGAAAATATTGGTTCACTAAATTACACAGGACTTGCAAATATTCACACATTTCATTATGCAAGATAGAAAATTCACATTTACTGATATCGCCGCTGATTTGATTAGGAAAGAATTGAAGTTTGGGGAGTCATCAAGCTCGTGGCAGCAGATATAAGAATTCCCTTATTCTGTTTTTCCTCGAAATCTTGAATTTTATCCTCAACAACACTGTCAGTTGTTTTCCGTGAAGTGAAAGCCTCCTATTGTTCATGTCTGAGAAATTGTCTGGCCAATCCCCAAGTCCGGAGTATGGACTATAGACTACAGACTGTCAGTCATTCCTCCAAACAAAAGTCGTAGCTGCTACGTCACTTCACTACTCAAACAGTGGAACATGTTCCTTTCCTGGAGACAGCCATCCAGCTTCATTGTGCAGGAGAAGAGCTTTCTGTGTACTTCTTATTTCATCGTGCAGAATATTAAAAAGACATGTACTCAAGAGACAGTTAAGAAAATTAAAATTAAGACTAATGGTACGGCCTCATAAACAGCATTCTTCCCTTAAACCGGCATTCTTATGCCTGCAAAAGCGGGGTGGAGATAAATAACTATTCATACAGTTTGGGGCCATTGCTCTGATTGGGGCTACAGTGCGAGCTACCAGTTTTGCCTGTCACTGCTTTTGTACTATGAGTGCAATTGTCAGCAAGGTGAAAAAGTTCAATGACATCTCAGTATGAAAATAAATGTGTTCTTGAGTATCCCTTGAAACACCCCCCCAACTCCTAGGGGTGCAAGGTCCTTCCCTCCAAATTGCTGCCCTGGAATATAGCAAGCAGCATCCTTAAGGGAGTGATCTTTGAAGAGAAGATCACAAAAGTTAAGATCTACTTGATTCAGAACTCAACTGTACTCCCTGCCATCTGCTCTTCAGGTAAAATTCAGCTAAACATTAGCTTTTTCTCTAATCACCTCTCTGGACACCAAAGCAAAGCAAAACTTCTCAACTTAGGAAGAAATGTAATACTGGCTACATCTATATCAGCCAAAATTAGGTCTCCAGAGCTTCCTGCTTTCTTGTTGTTGTTTGTTTCTATTTTTAATTAATTTACTTCAGTCATTTGCTTATAGTTTTCTGAGTGTTTATCTGTTCAACCAGACCCAATACTTCTTTGAGGATTCTGTGCCGTTCCTATTAAATTACACCACATTTTGAATTATTAAATACTTTAAAGATCTTTATTACATAAAGGTAAAGAAATATGTACCATCTAATTGAACTATGAAGAAAATAAAGGTTCAGTTTAGTATGCAAGCTCCATAGAGAATGCACCCGTCCTTGTTTTTGTAAGAACAAAATGGCAAATTGGAAATAAATAAAATCGACACAATCTTTCAATTCTGTCCTACTAAAATACACCTTGAAAAGCTCATTGAAATATATACCATGGGCAACAGTAGCAATTATAAACAAAAGCAGTTCTAGAGAGAGAGAGAGAGAGAAATAGAAGTTAAAATGAAAATTAATTGAATAACAATATAACTCTTAAAAACAAGTGTTTTATAATTGCTCTTTAATCAATCAGGTTTGCATAGGGGAAATACATTAGCATGTAGTAGTGATTCTAAATGTTCATAGCCTAGCAGCATTTCTATCCTTTTTTTTATTGTTATTATTTTTGAGATAGAATCTTGCTCTGTTGCCCCGGGTAGAGTGCAGTGGCATCACCCTAGCTCACTGCAGCCTCAAACTCTGCTCTCAAGCGATCCTCCCGCCTCGGCCTCCCAGAGTGCTGGGATTACAGGCGTGAGGCACCGCGCTCAGCCAGTGTTCCTATCTTGAGCTTGTTTTGCACAGTGTGGGTCAGAAATTTGTACAAATTCTTTGATTACGGGACATGTCCTATTGCAGATGTCATCACTTAACATCTGTCCAAGACCTAATTTCACAGATTGTACCTGGAACTTTCAGTGGGGAAGCACAGAAGTGTTCGTCTTCTCCAGGGCGTGACAGGGATGAGGGAGCTTTGGGTTCCACTAGCAAGGGCGTGGCAATGACAATGGGAGAGTCCTTCCTGGGCCTCAGTTCCCTTTTCTGTGAAATGGTAATAAATCCACCTCCGAGAATGTTGTAGAAGTTAGAAATCACGTGCGTAGAACTCTTCACATAATGGACAGGAAGCGTAACTGCTGGTTTTGTAAGGGCTGTTCCATGTTATCACAGAGGCGTTTTCCCATTTCGCTGATGCCTGAGAAAACTGCTGTTTTTTTTAAATTCAATTTTCCCCATGATTCACCTCCTATAAGACTCACCCTCCAAGGATTTCATGTGTCGTTAATGACCCCAACCGCATTTGCTCGCCACATCCCGTGCTTCCACCACCTGGGCTTAAGGTTTGCAACGGTCATTTTTTCATGATACACTCTTCTGGCAAAAGGCCCCACGTGCCGTGTCTGCTTTTCTTGTTACTAACTCTTCATAGTCTGCATGTCTAGGACCCTCAAAAAAAGTGGCGTCTGCTGACATGACTGTCATAATTCTTTCACTCGCACCATTAATGATAGATCTCAAGTTCCAAGATAAATATGCAATGATTTGGTGAGTCTCCTGAGAGTTGACCTTGAATATTCATGACCAAGATCTATTTCAAAGTTGTCTGCCTGTTCCTGCCTTGCCTTTGTGCGCAGCATTCTGAGAGCAGATGAAAGTGATGAAGAGAAGAATGCTTTAGTTAGTTTCTGTAACTCTTATGCATTATTAATTTTCTTAACCAAACACACACACACACACACACACACACACACACGTCAAGATTGATTAGAATCCTTAATGGCATATTTAATTTGAAGATTGTCACACCATGACCTCCACCCAACAGAACTGACTACTGAGAGGGAATGATTCACTATCTACTAGTTATACTAATAGTTACACATGAATATTGTTTCTAATGATCTCAGACAAGCTGCCTGGTAACTTTATGTCTACACATCCATTAACGCTTGTTTTTCCTAATTGAAATTAATTGGAATAAGTATGTGTCAAACAGTTAAACCCAGTTATCTAATTTTAATAAAGTGATGGAGCACTTTTTCATACTAATGAGCCTGGCTGTGTTTTCTTCTTATAAATGTGTCCTTTGACGTGTCTTCTTATGACAACGGTGTTTCGTGTTCCAGGCTCTGAAGTAGCTCGGAAGCATAGTACGCCGAAATTGAGGCTCTGCCTGGCGGTGGGAAAATAGTTGGTCAATCCAGTCACCTTGCAAAAGTAGTGGAGGCAGAGAGGAATAAAGACCTTCGAACTAATTGGTAGCACATCGCTGTTCCATGGAAGGCTTATTCCATAGATGCTGAATAAGTACGTCTGAAGTGAACAAAAGTGTTAGATTAGGATTTTTCGACCTTGTCATTCAGTACTCATATAAACACAACCCCGGACAACAGATAAAAAGTCTCAGAGTGCTTTGAGAGCTTGTTGCACCTGAAGTACTCATTGGTAGGCAAGGCTGTGTTACTGTGTTATTACAGAAATCTATACAGTGACCTTGGAGATAGTACATGTGGTGACCACATACGAGGTGCTTAGAGCAGCGTCCTATACTTTCTCAGACCTACATATTATTAGCATCATTTGGAATAACCTCCATGGTCCTCCAGAGATTTTACATGCAGAGCTTGGAGTACATCACATACAACAGGATCAGATTCTTCTTCTATCCTGGTGCGTTCTCATATAAATCAAAGGGCTTTATATTGTCCAAAGTTCCAACTGTCGATTGCCAATGAGACTTATAAGTAAGTTGCACATCAAGGGAAACCAACATATTCTTCCCACATTGGCACTCATGTAGATTATTAAGAAATATAATCTGCATGTTGAAAATCCTATCTGAATATCATTAATGATTATTATTATTAGTGAGTCTATCATATGGATGTACACGTGGCCGGTAACATTTTTCACATATGCATAGATGCGTGGCTGTTACATGGAAAGGCCATAGCTTTCGCAATCTTGGTGTCTATGGACACGCACGCGTAGAAGGTCCCTAAGTGCCAGCTTTATAAACACAGCCTGAGTTCTTGGGAAAACTGGAATCTAACTGGACACTTCAAGTGTCTTTGCACCTAGTTGTCAGCACATGCATCTTTTTGCAGCTGTGAACCATCAAACACGTATTCGACTAGACTTAAAGAAATTAGTGCTAAACATTTGTGTAAGGTTGGCAGATGAATTTACATGAAGATCAGCTGGCGAGAAGTTCACAGAAATAATACAAGCACAATAGAGAACCAGGGCAGCTTTGTCGGTCATCTGAATAAGTGCCATAATTCTTTGATTCTCTTTGGCTTGGGATTCTGTCTGTTGGATGAAATTACCAAAAAAAAAAAAAAAAAAAAAAATTCCCCACTGAAGTAAAAGGAAAGCTTGTTGCAGTAGCCACAGACTCTGGGGCCAAGTCCAAAATGGAGCCAAACATATGTCAAAATATTTCACAGTACATTTCAGTTGTGGGGGAAAAAATGAACTTTGATTATTTTTTGCATGGCCTCGTATTATCGTCAAAACTCTTATTTCCTCTGGTGATGGGGGAAGATTAAAAAAATCTCAAATTTCAACCTGCCATTCAGGATAACAGCCTCTTCTGGTCTTATATTTTGGGTTAACATTCAGTCAACTCAGCATTCAGACTTCCTCAGGTTGGGGTCTCCTCCACCTCTTCTCAAAAGCTGCCTCCCATCCTCACCCTAGAGTCATGTCTGCATCTGGGCGGAGCCTCTGTAGCTTCATGGAGGTGGGAGTGTGGCCTGTGAAGTGAGGTGCCTTTTTCTCTCTTTATTTCTTTCCTCCTTGGGGAAGTACCTGCAATTGGCACATCTCGGGGTCAACTGCTCTGGGTGAGGGTGAAACTTCCAATTGCTCCTGGAGCTGCTAATGGGGCCCCCCCTTGGCCTGGCCATGCCCTGCTGCTCCTGGATTCTGAGTCTTACTTCTGCTTGTCCCTTGCTCTGAGCACCCCACTTTCTCTCCATGCAAAAGAAAAGCGTGCGAGCCGCTCTCTTCAGCTGTCTTCCAAGTAGAAATCACTGACTCTCACATCAAGTAAGCATAGGATGTACAGAGAGCCAGAGTGGCAGGGGTTGGGGAATTTCTCCAGAATTATTTCTCAGGAGATGTTCCTGTGCCCCGGCAGGACATGCCACTGTTGTTCTCTGCTGCGATCCCCACCTGGGTTCCTGTCTCAGCTCCCAGGGGTCTCTCTCTTTCTCCTCAAGGTTTTCAGCTTAAGGAACCTAATCCACCCACATGTCAACTCCCTGGCACTCCCTCTCTCTGTCAGTTCTTCCTTCCAAGACCAAGTAATCTCTGTGACCTTTATGTCTGGTGAGGACTTTCTTTCCATTTTAAGTTCCGTGCTTCTCTGTTTTATGGCTTATAGCAGAATGCCAGGCTCATGCTTCCAAGTTTTGCTTTTGGTTTACCAAGAGGAAATGTTTGGACTTTGTCTTTTGTTTTGTTGCCAATGCCTGATATGCAAAACTGGACCATCTCTGAAGACTGAAACATATCTACTTGGCAAGACCAAACTGGAGCAATGAGTTCCTTATTCTAGAGACATGTGCCTCCTTCTGAAGTTATCAGTTCTATGGGTTCAGTGGGTTCAGTGGGGAGAGTCTCACATACCACGGAGAATAGAAAATATTTCCGATTACTCTTTCAAATCTATCATCGGCTTCCTATATGCATATATGTATATTTTCTATTGAATCACTGATTCCCTGCCTACTACTAGTTATTAAAATAAGCCAGTTTTATATATTTGTAATTAGGATAAGTAGCAGTTTTAAACTCTAGTGCTATAAAAGGCAGAATGATTTGAGAGGCTCAGTAAACTCTGAAGATCCCAAGTTGTCAATCTCTTCCTCAAAGAACATGGACAGATTCTCTTTATAGCTTTAGTGGGCTCAAGACCTCACCCCAAATTCCAATCTTCATTTAGACTCTCCCAGCCCTTTGTCCTTGGGGTCATGTTGTTATTCAGCCAATCCAGGGTTTGTGAACCTTAGAGAGGACTGAGGTGGTCCCCTCTATTGCCATAGAGTTCTGGCAAGGGAGGGAGGGGCTGTCTGGGCTTTTGGGGTCTGGGGACTCTGGGTTTTATTCCCCACTGTGCTCTGATCCTGGTGTTGCCTTCATTCCCACTTTGCCTCTCGTCTCTGCCTTTCTGCTGGGCTAGAACATGCCTGCTTTGCTTCTCTGCCCTTCTGCCAGGCTAGGAACTAGAAGGCAGGTCACCAGGAGTTCCAGGGGGGGTGAGAGACAGATGGCATGACACCACACTCTCATATTCTTACCCACCCAGCACTGCAGTTGTGCCCATCTTCTGACTAGTTCACACTTGCTTAGAAAGGGCCCCTACTCCCCAAACATGGCATAAGAGAGACTGAGCTTTAGAATCCTTGGTTCAAATTCTTAGTCAGCCATACATTACCCATGTGACCTTGGGCAAGTTATTTCAGCTGTTAAAATCTCACCTTCCTCAGCTGCAAAATCTGAATAATTTCCACCTGCCTACGTAGCAGGATTGGTAGGAGGAGCAAATGTGATATGTTTATTTACATTCTGAATAAATGCTGATTTTCTTTTCCTTCTGGAGGCCTACCCTCAACAACCTATTCTCAGCTGCCCCTTGACCCTTGACCTCAGCTCCACATCAAGGTTCAAAGTATCCTTTTGCAGTACAGGTCCTGAGAGTCAGAGGTTGACATGCAAATTGGACCCCATAATCTTTTTATTTTTCCACCTTTATGTCCAAGTTATTCTCCTTAATATTCATGGTTTTCAAGGTCAGTGGAAAATCGTGTTGATTCATGTGACTCCAGTTGATTAGAGTGAGGGGTTTTTGACTTCATCACTTGCAGCTGCTTAATGGCTGGAGAATTAATGAGGGGGAAAATAGCACGAACATGCCAAAGGAACGGTGATTACAATGGCATTACTGAGAAGTTTTACATGTGTGGGAAAAAATCCATCTCCTGCCTACCCTTTAATGCTGTGGCAGTTTTGCTCATATTCATGAGCAAAATGCAATTTCTGCCAGTAAAATTAGTTTTTTGCTCAGAGGAGAGAAAAATGTACATGCCATAGTAGGACCTGAGACTTGTAGTTCAAAAGATGTAATCTAATGAGTGGGTAGAGAGAAGGGAGGGAGAGAGAACACACAGGGATTTTCATCTGGTATTGTTTACCAGTAAAATAAATGTATTCAACTACTTATGTCCAGCCCTAAACTTTTACTCAACCCAACACACTGAGACAAAATCACTGGTCATCTTTGAAGAACATTTTCTAATTTCATGCCTTCAATGTATTGCACACTTTGAGGTGTCCTAGCTTCGAACCGGAAACCAAAGAAAGGCTGCAATCACCGCCGAACACTTTGGGTGGCAAAGTCATCGAGTTGCTGAATTCCTGTCCTTCTGAGCCTCTCAGATGTCGGGAGATATCTTGTTTTTCAACGTACTCTATTGAAATGTTATACACGCCCCATGAAAAATATGCATTTGATAGACTTCATAAATCCATTCGCTCCAGCAGCTGCTACGATAAAGGTCAGCCATGGAGTGTGAGGGCATTTGCTAATACTCTCTGTTTCTATTCACGTTAATCCTCACTCCTCTCCGTCCGCGAAGTTGCTACAGAAGCTTCGTGCTCTAGTTGCGAATGCTACACATACCCTGTTTATCGATCGTCATCAGTGTAAACGTGCGTCGGATCTGTACGGCTACTCCGCATACCCCTCACCTTTGGTGTCCCTACCCGAGGAAGCCCAGGATGCTGTAGCAGAAATGTCAGAGCCAGAGGGGATTTTAAATATAAGGTCCAGGAGAAAAAAACATCTATGTCGAGGTAGAGTTTTCTTGAGCATAACTTCTTTGTGGGAGACAGGAAGTAAAAAAGTTCCTCGGAGGTTGTCAGCTAGCTGGGGGCCTCCTCTTCTTGGATAGCAGTTCACAGATGAAAAACCGTCATTACATTCTGCAGCTAAGACTTCTTCCTTACAGGGACCCTCCGTCCCTTTTGTCCCACTCTCTCTGTAATCCCCTCCAACGTGGATAATCTCAAATTGTCCATCAGTGAAAAAAAATTCACTAAAAAGAAGAGATTTCAACTTCTTTTTGCCTGCTCTTTAAGTCATGCACGCAGGAATCTACGTGTTCTAGCCTCCATGGAGTGACTCGGATGGTAGAGAGAGGAATGGAATGAAAAAGTACATCTGGTTGTGCTAATAAATTTCAAGCATTTGCCTGTTTTATTTTTCCATGTTGGGAATCCAGAAGCCTTTCTAAAATGATATGAGAAGGTGATAGATTGAGAAAATTTCTTCCACCTGTGTGAGAATGCAGGCTGAGCCTGGGAAGAGGGAAATTACTTGTCGCAAGTAGGCATTCTACCTTTTGCTAAAAGAAATCAGGAGATAATAAGAAAAGGAAGGAGGGAAGAAAGGGAATGCCACAGGAGCTGGAAGAATAGATCAAAGAATTCCTTTTTCTATATGTGTAATTTCTTTGCATGGAATCCTTCTATTATCTTGAGCATGTGCAGAGTCAGTGATATCTGTCAGAGTTACCTATGGCACGCTGTGTCCTAATCAATGCAAAATTCATTTTTTTGGTTTAAAATAAAGAGGAAATTTTCTCCCAGTCCCTCTCATAAGAGTCTGGAACGAATCAACACCATATACAAATACAATAAATGTGCTGCAAGCCAATTGGGGATTTGTGTGCTCACATTTTCCCAAAGGTTTTGGGCAGGCAATTCAGAAATAAGCATAATTCTCAATGACATTTCCATTGTGTAACAGCTTGCAAATGAAATAAATCCAAGTGCTGATAAGAGAAAAAAATGTTTTATTAAGATGGAGAAACTACACATATATATATATACACGCATGCATATATGTGCACACATACATATATTTGTGCATATAAATGTATGTGTATATATATATATTTAATCCACAATCTTTATTAAGGTGGTATATTGGCAATGCTTTGCTATTCTTCTAGAGTATTGCAAAAAGAAATGGATTCTCCACATGGCATACTACCATGTAGCTTGCACATTGTTGGTGAAACAAACAAGTGTGGCTCTTACAAATTCCTCCTTTACCACAGTATTTACGATAATAATAACAATGATGTCTAACATTCATTATGCTCTTGATATGAGCTATATCCTTAGCAATGGACATAGACTATAATCTTTTCTTATTGGTAGAAACAGTTTTTTTCCTCATTTTTCAGATTAAGATATTCACAGGACTAATTTATTTCAGATAATAAACTCTTCTAGAGGGAGGGCTCCAAATTAAGCCAAGAAGACTTTATACTGACAATTAATTTCTATTAGAATATTAGATAATTAATCCACTCATTCATCTATTGATTCACCAACTTCCTTGGTTGCCTAGAGCAATGTCTGGCACACAGTATTTGCTCAATAAATATTTGTTGAGTGAATGAATGAGTAACTCCCATGTGTAAGACACTGTGCTTAGAGGTATGGCATTGAAAACTTGATCCAGATAGGGCTGGCATCCTCAAATATGATCATGGAAATCTGCCTCGCGGCTATATGGCACCAATTAAAGGTAGACATGACATATTAAAAGGGAATTCTTGCAGAGAAACATAACTTAGAGGTGTGTGACCAGAAACGGTGAGTGGAAGAGAGAAGATGTGAACTCGAGCAGGATGGGGGCATCAAGCAGCCAAGAATCATGGAAAGGAGAGAGGATGCGTTTCATGGTGGGGGGAAAATAGCTGGGAGTTCACGAAAAGAAGGCCAGAAATAGAAGGCTGGCCTTGGTAAGTGAGAATTCACCGTAATGTCCAAGTGCAGGAAGTGTCCCCTCAAAATCTGTTAAAGGAAATCTTTCAGAACTCCCAGTAACCCCCAGTGTGGTGGTCAGAATAACGGCTCCTCCCGCACCCTGGAGACGCCCCTCTCCTAATCCCTGGGATCCGTGACTATGCCGCCTTTCGTGACAAGGGGTTTGTGACTGTGCACGTGTGAAGAAGTCGAGGGATGGGAGAAGATCCTGAACTATTCGTGTGGGCTGAACACAGTCACAGGCGTAAGTGAAGCAGGAAGGCGGGGAGGGCGGTCAGAGTGAGAAGAGGGGACGTGGGAACAGCGGCAGAGGTCAGCACAGTGTGGCCGCGAGCCAAGGAACGCGGGCCGCCTCCAGAAGCTCAAAAAGGCATGAAGACAGCTCCCCTCTACAGCCTCAAACAAAACACAGCCCTGTGGACACCTTGATTTTAATCCTTAAGACCCTTTCAGACCTAGGACTTCTAGTGCAGTAAGTGATAAATGTGTGTTGTGTCAAGCCACTGTGTTTGTGATGATTTGTTACAGCAACAACAGGAAACTGATACAATGAGCTAACCTCTTGGAAAGGCACACTTACTCTCCTCTCAAAATCTTTTTTGTTTTTTTCCCTGAGTGTCCTTGCTCAGCACAATTAGCAATGTCGGTAGCAGCAGAGTAATTAAATGCTGTGTTCAGATTCATACAGACATACCTGAGAAGCCACAGCAGGGTGCAGTTTAAGACATTTAGGATGTTGAAGACAGCCTGACCCTGGGAATTGAGTCCGCACTTGGTCGTGTTTGTCCTGTTGCCGTGGCATCCAAAGAAGATGATTGAAATGATTCTTTTCTCCCTAAGGGCAAAACTGGCAGCTCACGTATTCCAAGAAAGATCCAGCACTTGCCATCTTCATTCTGGGAATACTGACGTGCATGATATTTTTTTTTTTTTGCAGAAGAACGTGTATCGGAAAAGCATCTCAATGAGTGTTCAAAATATCTGGAAGGAGACACAGACTAAAATGCACCTCTTCTTCACATGGGTCCTGTTAACTTTTGCCTTTCTGATGTTTCCCTTCCTGTTTTCTCAGAGAAATGAATTGTTTTCACAGAAACATGAAAGACATTAGCCAACAGGACAGCATGTATTTTCCTATCTTTCTTCAGTGTCCATGATGAAAAATGACTCTGTTAGATCATCATCAATAATTATGACACTTTCTGAGTTGGATAAAAAACCTACCATCAAACGTATAACCTTCAAGGATTCACTGGAATACATGGATTACATGCTGCAGTATTTTTTGCCTTTTTAAAATGATACATACACAGATTCTTTGGTTGACTGTGGAAAACATCACAGATTCTTTAGATTTCTACGAAATGAAGGAAACCCAACTGTGTTCCAAATTTAATGTAAAGTTGTCGGGATTTCTTTCCCCTTAACTTCAGCCCTGTGTGCGGCATATACACAAAGATGTATTTGAGTCAATTCTTGATTTGAAATTAGGACTTCTGATAGCATAGAAATCGTAGACACACAATGACTGCTGTCAGCCTTCTTGATCACAGGGCATAAATCAGACCCCAAAATCCAGACAGTCTTATCTTTAATTCACTTTAAAGCCCAACAGAGGTGAGTTTTGATCTAACAGAATTCCTGTCTTCCAAGCCCACAAAGAACTTTTGTCCATGCGTATGTGAGTTTGAATAAGTGCTAACATCTGTATTATTCCACTTTTTGTAATTGTCCACAAAGACAATTGAGTGGGAAACAAGCAGCTATTTGAAAAATATCAGCAGGTATCCACATGATGAAACTAGTGCACCTGGTTTTCGTTTGTTCAAATATTCCATCAGTCAGGCGTAGATTGAAAGATTCAAAGACCTCAAACCTGAACTCATGTAAGAACTTTCCAAGTTTTCAGTGCTAAAAATGTCATTTGTTATTTGATTAAATAATGATAAGAGAAAGACAAAGTAGGACAAAATAGAATAATATCGGGTGAAACTCACACATCCAACTTGGAAGGAAAGGCATTAGGAAGAGACGGTCCTTCCAGGACCTACAAAGGCCACAGTAATTTCATAGAAATGGAGAGGTGGAAGTCAGGATTGGGGAGACGGCGTTTATGTCTGATACTATCTCAGTGTGCTGAGAGTGCTGAGAACTCATGGGCAAGAGACTGTTCAGAAAGTAAATGTGATAAAATATTCAGTTCTAAGAAAACTCAATGGAAAAGAAAGTCTTTGGATCATGTGTTTCACAATAACAGTATGAAGTTTGAACTGATCTGTTAATGAGAGAATGCTAAAAAGAGACAAAAGCTGTTTTGGGTAAAGTAATTCCCAGGGAAAGAGTCAGTGGAGTTTTACTAATCACAATGGCATTTAGGGATGAGAGAGAAAAACATATGTATGTATGTGTGTATATATATATACACACACACACACATACACACACACACACACACATATGAGTAGAATATGGTTTTTTTAATCTCGTATTCAACCATCTTTGAATATGTGGTGTGACTGGTCCAGATTTTCATTTCTAATATCCAGTCCTGTGATGTGCAGTCTTCCTGTGAATATTGTAGTTTGTGAATTGAGGAGGGAAGTGTCCCCGTGAAAAACAAGCATCGGTTGGACGGGCCAACACCTCAGAGGGTTTTGTTTGGCTGCAGAGAAGTAGCTAGGCACTTAGGGTGGAAAAACCAGAGTAAAGGTGGAGAATAAATTTATTTCGTGCTGGAGGAAGCGGGGTGACCCCTTTGGGCAGGATCTCTGAGACAGTGTCGTAGGGCACCTCAGCATGGCACCAGGCTACCTGTTGGCTGCAGTGGCATGTCTTGCACTAGAGAGGAAACTTTAACGTGGGATGGGCTTACTCTATTGCTTCCACCATAGGAGTGGGGAGCCCCAGCCAGGACCCACAGACAACAGCCCTTCACTCTCACTACTCTCTGTTTTCAAAGTTCAGCAGTAACAGTGCTCATGAGCTAGAAAAGAGCTTAGGTCAGTCTCCTTCAAATGGCTGTTTGTGGTCCTCCTGGTGGCCACTCCATGCATCTGCAAATCCCCCTGGACTCCCAATAATCCTAATGCCTGATTACTGTCATGAGTGGCAATACAGGTTCTGGCTTTGGGCTCAGGCTGTCTGTCCACCCTAGCTCTTCCCTTTGCTAGCCGTGCAATCCTAGGAGGTTCCTGAACAGCTCTCGAGGATTCTTTGTTCTCTTCTCTGCAGCAGGGCAGGTGAAACAATCCCTCTCTCACTGAGTTGCTGGGAGGGTGGAAATGAGATGGCTCGTGAGGAGTAATTTGCACGGTGCCTGGCATTAGCGATGGGCACTCAGCCAGTGCTGGCCACAATAGTTATGGCACAGCTGGGAGTTCTAACACTGCGAGCTCCAAGGATGGTGAGGAATTGTCTAGTATCCCTTTAAATGAGCACATACTAAATGCATAGTAACTGGCTTGATGCCATATGCGTGTTCCTAACTCTTTTGAACATAAATCTTTTTTATTTGCATGGATGACTCACACTGAAATTCTACCTTTAATTCCAGTTTATGGTAGTCATTTGTGAGTCTGGCCATATAGGCATAGCAAGCACACTACTTTTAGGTTTTTAGATTTGCTGTTTAGTTCAGGAAATTTTGCTTCAAAATGTTACACCAATGAAATAGGAGAAGAAAGTCTTCAGTGTCTCTCAGCAACTGCAGGGAAATCCTAGCACCTTATTTCACTGGTTTTCAAACACTGTGACTACCACTGCGTTGCTGTTCATCATAGCAGATTACCACTGCTTCTGGCCCTTCAGGCTGAGATAAGAATCCTCTTCTTATCACTTCATAATAGCCCACGATGTCCACTATCGTTTGCGTGCTGGAATGATTGGGGAAAGGTCGGTATTCATAGGGTGGAGGGAGGGAGAGTGTAGGTGCTGCTGTCTGGCTCTGAATTGAAGCTCAATTTAGGGATCTCCTTTGAAATGCTTGGGTGTTTGGGTTTGTTCTGCTGGCCCATGGAAGAACCTGCTGAAACTGGTCTTTGCAGGGGACTCAAATGTTTAGCTCTAGGTCACTGACATGGAACTGTCTCTGATGCAGTGGGCCTCCCATGGCAGCCGCAGAACACAATAGTTCACTCTAGTTTGCCCATCCCTAAGCCCAGGGCCCTCTACCCATTTCAGGGAATATATATTATACTTTTTCCTCAAAGTCAGATATATTCAAAAGCCCAGTGATAGCACTGGAGAAAATCTCTTTAAACGACAGAAAATGAATTGACAAATGCAGGCAGATATCAATAAAACTGGACATCCACTCCCAGCTTGGTGCATCCAAGAGCAGTGTACGTAAATTTTTTGTGCTATCCAGTATTTATTGAAGCTACACAGGTTGTGAGAAATGCTTTAGGGACTGCAGCTTTGATACTCTCCCATTGTACTTAAACGTAAAATGGAATATTAAGATAAAGAACAGATTCCATATTAAAAACTCACCTCAAGTTTTATAAGAGATTTTATCGGGGCATAAAATGCAGAAGGTATTGGATAAGGAGGTTTATCTGGGTAATGAGATGTTTTGTTAGTCGTTCATGATGTATGCAAAAATAATTCCACCTAAATTCATGCTGTTGAGCGGATTTCCTTTTCCACCAAGAGGTACGCTGTGAGTGTAGCCTTGACAATCAAAGTGCTCAGAACTGTAAGATGCTCCTTAGTTCTTGGTTGAGGGACCTAATAAATGCACCGTATTAATATTTAGAAAAAGAGGTGGGATATAGAGACTTCGTTTTGTCATTAGCATAGCAGAGATAAAAGTTTTAACTCTATGAAGCTATTTATAAGCCCAGTTTTAGCTACTTGACCCTAAGTTAATGCCTTGTCATGTGACTGGTGGGCTAGGGCGCACTCAGAGGCCTCTGGTTCCTAAGGAGAGAGCGCTTGTGAAGGAGTAGTGGGGGTGGAGAATGCATTGATTATCTATTGTTGCACAACAAATACCTGCAAGCCTAGTGGCTTAAATTAACACCCATTCAATTTCACCATGTCCATGGGTCAGGAACTGGGAAGTAACTCAGCTGGGTCATGTGCTCAGGGTATCTCAAGGCTGCAGTCAGGGTATTGGTTGAGCTGAGCTCTCATTCGAAGACTGGACTGGAGAAGAATCTGCTCCCAGGCTCTCTGGGGTTGTTGGCAGATATCATTTCCTTGTGCCTGTAGAATTCATGGCAACTTGCTCCTTCCAAGTTCTCTCTGGGAGAAGAGAGAGAGAGAGAGA